>LN483470.1:241350-303223 GCA_900002565.1 Culicoides sonorensis | reverse complement strand
TTATTTTAATTCTTTCAGAATTATCAAATCCATTAATCAATAAAATATTTAATTAAAATAAATAATATTTTTTTAAATAAATAAAATATGTTCACAAAGAAGAACGAAAACTTGAACATTTTCAAATTCATCAAAAACAACATTTGCGTAACAATAATATATGAGTCATTTATAACCACTTTTTTGTCACAAATTGAAAATTATAACCAATTATAACCAATATAAATGCATATAAATAAATATAAATACAATATTTAAATTATAAACGTTAATTTCTGTATTTTTTGGCCATTTGTTACTAATTTAAATTATAACTTTATAACCAATATTGCCTTGATTTTGACGCATTTCCTGTCATTTTTGTAAAAAAAAATCACCTTTCACTCTGCTGTTTGAAATGCACTTAATTCGATCACTTTTTCCTTTAATGCTTTAATGTGATAAAAAAAAAAATCTTGTGTCTTACTTTTCATGAAAAATGAAATACAAAAAGAATCATCTTGAATTTAATGGACATAAAAGGGATATTCAATGTAATCAGAAAAATTTGATTAAGTTTAATTTCATCCTTTTTATTTAATTTTTCCGCATGTTTTCTTCAACGATTACGGAAAATCGATAGAAATTGAAGATTTTTTTCACAAAAGTAGAAATAATAATAATAATTCAAGACCGAAGACAACTTTATTTCAATGCTGACTCGACACAACACATAAATAAAGAAAAAAAAGTATACGATAGAAGTTAGATATGGTCGATTAATTTTTTCAGTTAAAATATTTAAAAAAAAATCTTGATACATTCGGAAGTCAAGTAATGAATGAAAAAAATCACGACATATACCTGTAAAGATTGATAGACTTCAATGAAATTAGACACGTATTCACAGATCAATCACAGCATTTAAATGTTAAGATTTTACTAAGGTTTCAATAAAATAGAGTGAATTCATTTCAAATGTGGAATTTTACATTGAAAAGGGAGACTATGATAAAGTCAATATATTCGATTTATGATAAGAGTAGGGAGCTCAGAGATTTACTAGTACTTTATGCATGGTATAATTCCTTATAATTTACGTATAGAGCGCATTATAATTTTTCCGCTATCTATGCACATACGTAAATTATAAGGAATAATACCATGCATAAAGCGCGCGTTAGGATCAACCCAAGATACCTTAATCATAAAGGAAATTTCCACCTGATTCAGAAATTTTTGGGTATTCATAACGAGTTTGTAGAAATGTCTTAATGCGCTTGTTTAAAGCTTATGTTTTATATTTTTTTATTATAGATTTGAAATTTTGCCACATCCCAACTTGAAATTCAATTTAAAAAAATCAAACCATTTTATTATTGAAACCATTCATTATTATATTGCGTTATCTAATGTGTATGTGTTCCATGCTAACTTCCATTCAAAAAAAAAAAAACTTAAGGGGACAGTCACATAATGATAAAAAAAATATTGTGACTTTATTTTAAAATTCAGTTATCGTAACATTTTGATCAGTTATTTCAATTTTTTTATTGATTCTACTGACTTTTTTTTATTAATATTATTATTGCTTCACTTTTCCTTTTATTTTTCTTTTCATTTTATTCAGAATCGAGATGATATCTTAACCGTCTATTTTGGTAAATCTATTCAAGAAAATTGTAAAATGAAATAAGCCGTAAATAAAGGTAATGTGAGTCGTTTACATAATTCTGTTTTGTTCTGGGTTTCATCTTTTCTTTTTCAATTTCATTTCAGCCAAGATAATAATTTAGAATTTTCCTTATTCAGTTCAAGATGGATTTAACAGTTTTCAACATAAATTATTCGGTTACTACAATGAATGGAAATAAAAAAAAATAAAGAAGAAATGTTACAAAAATCCAATAAAATATTGTTGACAGGGCTTCGAATTTCGGACATACGCATTATTTTTCTTATCTCATTATATGATTATGGTATTTGGGATAAAATAAATTATATTTTTTAATGGTTTTGACAGTCAACAGGGAAAGGAAAGTTTGGAATAGATTGCTATCGGGATATTCCTGTCATGAATCGTAACGATTTGAAATTTAATCACAACTGCATGAAGTTGAAAAATAAACTTATTTAAAAAAGTCAAAGTATTTAAATGAATGTTGTTTAACATAGATAAGAAATGTAAATCTGTAAATCTACAGAAATGGATTATAAAGTTTTTTTTTGTAAGTTAAACTATGAAAATACTTTTATGCTTTTACTTGTTGAATGTCACTTTAAATGTGTATGCAAACTTTTGATTAGATTTAAAAGTTGAATAAAAGATATCAAAATACATTTAAAATAAATAATTCAAACAATGATGTTGAGTATTAGAGAAGAAAAAATGCACTATTGCAAAGGGTTTGATGGCCGTCACTCTGTAAATCCGTTTGTCTGTTCCATCGGGTCAGGTATTTATTAGATAAAGGAACTCATAAGGATGTATTTTATCTCAAAAAATGTGAGATTGGGCTAAATGTTTGGGCTCTAGAGCCTCTCTAGCCTAAAATCGGTAAAAATACGTTAAGATCTATAACTCTGGAATGTTTTTGTTATAGCTTTGTGACGGTCTAAAGTACAAAATTTTCCCAAAATGACCCATTTTTTCAAAATGAAAGATTTCAATTTTTTTCAAAAAAAAATCAAAATAGCGAATTTTAAATCTCTCTTAAATTTTTTCAGTTTTTATGTCACTACTTATCCATATACATAAACTTAATTTTATTCAATGAATTGAGTCCCATTGAAATGCACTTTTCTATACCGCCCAGAAGTTAGGATTTCCCCCTTTTTTATCATGCAAAGAAAACACGAAGAAATTTTAATATTAAGTAGTTTTCTGAAAAAGGTCTTAATCTGACACAGATGACACCTTTTAATGTCAAGTATAGTAAATTAATCTCTTGAAGAAAGTAAACAAAATAGATGTTTGTACCGGTAAATAAAATGAAAAGAAAAGCTCGAACCTTCCCTGTAAAAAATTTTACTGTAAATTCCACAGTCATATTTCGGTTAATTAAACCAAAAAAACTGGTTGAATTTACCGAAAAAACTGGTAAATTCAACCGATATATTGGTTAAATTTACCAGTCAAATTGGTTGATTTTACCTATAATAATCGGTTCGATTTACCTAAAAAATAGGTTGAATTTACCAATAAAATTGGTTGATTTTACCGAAAAAAACTGGTTAAATTTACTAATAAAAGTAGAGAATGTGTTTTTAAATTCGTTATTTCGATCAAACTCGATAAAATATGTTGGGATTTAAAATTATAAAAAAAATAAAACACAAAAAATTCATTAATAATTAAAAGTTTGAGAATAATTATACCAAAAAATCAAATTCCATTTCCACTAAAACATTTTAATCGATGCGAGAGTATGATTTTTCAAAAATGATTGAGAGAAAAAACAAAAAAATAGCAAGTTTTAGTTATGAAAATCTACAAAATGGATTTTGCATCGTTTTTTCGTCCAAATTCGGGCAGTAAATCCACGGGTGTTGATATTAACCGATATTAAAGCTCTGATGCTCTTTGGAAAACCAAAAGCCCCCTCTTCAAATTTTCTATGAAAACTCGCTATAAACACATGAAGGCGTTAAGACAAAAATCTAGCTCTTTTTATCTGACAACGTTGCCATACATCATCAAGTATTTGCCTTCTAGTATTTCCTACAAGAAAGTCATGGAAATTGAATAAACACCACTTAAAATCCTATAATTCGTTAAACCAACTCAAATAATACCCTTAATAGTGCGTTTTTAAAACTAAAATAACATTCCATTGAAAAATTGAGCTATTCACAGTCAATTGCCAAAGGAGAAATTATGTATATTTAAAAAGCGGGGACTTTTAGTTTTTCAAAGAGCACCAAATCTTTAAAATCGGGTAATGTAAAATCATAATTTAAACGAAAAAACGATACCATTCATTGTAAAAGCCATTCCCGTCGCAATTAGGTTAGGTTTTACAATGGGATCAACACCTATTGTGGTCGTAGTTTACCACGGGATTTTTTTTGCGTTCTTACGTTTAAAATGTAAAAATAATAAGTAAAAAAATCATGTTTGCGTAAGTTTAAGTTCAAAGTGACCTAAAGCAAAGTTGTAGAGAATATTTCAGATATTGCTTAAAGTCAATATTTCAGATATTAACACATTAACCGTCTCTCTTAGAAATATTGAGTTTCGAGCAAAATTTTCTTCTAGAATTTGTTCTTTGCGCAAAGGTGATCACTTTTCGTTTCGATAGAAATTTTGAGTTTCAAACAAAAATTTTACAGGAGAGCCGTTTTATTTCTGCTAATAATTTCCTTATTTTAATCGAAGAAATCAAAAAACTAGCCCAACATTTTTCAAACATGTTTAATTATTTATATTGAAAATTTGAAAAAAAATATGTTCTATGTTAGGAGAAATCCGGCGCCAAAATTATTGGTCGTAAAATAGACCAGCGGTGGTTAATGGGATAAGAGCCCTAAAATGGAAAATTACTCAATTTGGGCTCATTTTTCAGATATGACAGGTAATTTCACTGACCAAGTCGATATTTCATATATTAAGAGGCCATAAATGGCATTATAAACAAAATGAAATGTTTTGTAGTGAATGTTTCTGAAACAAAAGCTTGAATATGAAAAAATTCAGACAATTCAAAACTTGTTTTTACAATTTTTAAAAAAATTTCAATTTAAATAATTGTTTGCAAAAAAGAGCTAGATTCCCGCCTTCATGTGTTTATAGCGAGTTTTCATAGAAAATTTGAAGAGGGGGCTTTTGGTTTTCCAAAGAGCATCAGAGCTTTAATATCGGTTAATATCAACACCCGTGGATTTACTGCCCGAATTTGGACGAAAAAACGATGCAAAATCCATTTTGTAGATTTTCATAACTAAAACTTGCTATTTTTTTGTTTTTTCTCTCAATCATTTTTGAAAAATCATACTCTCGCATCGATTAAAATGTTTTAGTGGAAATGGAATTTGATTTTTTGGTATAATTATTCTCAAACTTTTAATTATTAATGAATTTTTTGTGTTTTATTTTTTTTATAATTTTAAATCCCAACATATTTTATCGAGTTTGATCGAAATAACGAATTTAAAAACACATTCTCTACTTTTATTAGTAAATTTAACCAGTTTTTTTCGGTAAAATCAACCAATTTTATTGGTAAATTCAACCTATTTTTTAGGTAAATCGAACTGATTATTATAGGTAAAATCAACCAATTTGACTGGTAAATTTAAACAATATATCGGTTGAATTTACCAGTTTTTTCGGTAAATTCAACCAGTTTTTTTGGTTTAATTAACCGAAATATGACTGTGGAATTTACAGTAAAATTTTTTACAGGGTTGTTGATGATTTTTCTTCCTGTTTCATGATTACTGTAAGGAAAAAAGTAATGACATTGACAGATTATTTTCCGCATTGCAACTTTTATTCAGAAATGTAAATAAAAGGATTTTATTTTTTTTTTTTTAATGTCAAACCACAGAATGTTGAGTAAAGAAAAAAATTTTACTACATTATGTTTTAGACCCACGTCCATCAAATCAGTGTTCTCTTTTTCATATTTCCTAATGAATGGAAACGACTCAATTTCGTTTTTTTTTACTCCTTGGTTTAATGGAATTGCTTTTTCAGTAAATTTCGTGAACTGTCAAAACTTTACTTCACTTATGTCGTCTTATATCGACAGCTGTCAGCACTTGAAACAATTGAATTCATGTTCATCAATCGAATGAAACACGAATCATTTTCCGATCAAATATGATAAATTTTTCATGTTCTTACATTTTTTAATCATAAAATATTCATTTGAATTAACATACTTTGAAAATTATCATCTCATCTCATTTCCAGCTCGATTTATCATTATTAGCAGCTAACTCTCTATGGAACATCTTTTTAATTGGAAATTATTCCACCATAGAAATATCATTTGTTCATATTTTTATCTCTACGGAACACATCAATGGATAGTTGATGGAACAAAAAACTTTTTTTTTTTATCAGTGAAATTCGCATACTTTCATCAAAACTTCACGCTTAATTCAAAATTAGCAATCGAATGTCCTGACTTCACAATCATAATATCCTAAGTCAAAAATGAGTCTCATGTTGATTTTTAAAATTTTGCCTCGTCATTGTCATCAAATAGCATTTGACTTGATTAAAAGGACAAAAAGTTAAAAAGTTAGTAGCTTCAAATGATACAATGAAATGAAAAAATTTGTGTCTGTTAGTTGATTCGACCTAAAAAACCTTCAAATCATCTAATGGATTATCGCTGAATCAATGATGGTGGCATAAAATTCCAATTTCTTTTTTTTTGCAATTAGTTCAAGCTTTGAAATGGAAAATACAATTATAATTTATTTCCATAATAATGCGAATAACATTTGAAAACAAAATTTGTACGAGAATTATTTGTTTTGTTTTTAAATTTAAATTGATTTCAAATCATTGCTGAATAAAAAAAAATCAATACTGAAATCCATGATTCAATGAAGAGGTATTTTAAAATGTAATATAAAAATACAATTGAAATTGCTTTTTTATGAGTATAAATTCTTTAAAATATTGAAAATGAGCCTTATAGTGAGGGTATGAGCTTAACTTGGTCTTCAATGGAAGAATATGAAATTTGGCTCCAAAACTGTTGATTAATAAATTTGAGGTGCAACGCTCATGTACATAAGTTTAACATTCTTTGGCAATATTTTCTAACTTCTTTGTATTTTATTTTCTTTTACAAGCGATTCTAATTTTATTGATACAAAGAACAATACACGTTTTAACTAATTATAAATAGTTACATATTCATTTCCGTTCGTTTTATCGCAAAATTCAAACAAATTTCCATTTATTTTCATTCAAATACTTGCGATTTCACTTTTAAACCATAATTTATTGTGAAACGACTTTAGTTGTATGGTATAAGGGTATGTTAAATCTTAAAATTATTCAACCATGTGATAATTTATAGTTTTCAATTCTTTTTTTATTTGTTTTACATCTCACACTCATATTAACACTCGTATGATTTTAACTCATTTCCGTCCAGCAGCAAGAACACGCATTCTACTTGGTTGGATTTGGCAACCTGTACTTATTAAAGTAATTTTTCGTTCGATTTTAATTAATTTCATAGCAATAATTCTTCAATAATAGCAATCTGAAAGTCAAATATGTCCCATTCAGACTTAGAAGTGTTAAAATTTCATTTAACGAATATTTGGATTATTAATAAAATAAAAATAAAGGTTCAATATAATTCATTATAACAAAACCATATCCATATTGTTAAACCTTGATATCCATAAATAAATCTACACATCAAAAACTACACAAAAAAAAATTGTGTTGTCTATATTTCATTTTTGCTTAGTAATAAATTTAGAACTGAACATAAAATCAATAAATCTTCAAAAATATAGAATTATGTTTTATTTTCTCTATATTGGCATTTTTATTAATATTATTTAAATGTTATGTTTTCATATCAAGTCAATATGTAAATTAGAGCTGATGCCAGCCAATGTTTATAAAATTTAAAAGTGGAATTTTGACATAACTCGTTAAATGTAAGTGAAATTACAAAATATTAACAGACATGCTTGTCTTGTGTTTGATTAATTCGTTAAATAGAGGAAATTTGAAAAAAAAAAATAATTATTTCGTTCTAAGAAAATGATAAGATCCGGTCTGGTATAAAGAGAAATATATTTTTATAGATACAAAGATGTCACATTTAACTTTTTCTTGTAAAAAGAGTTATAGGAAAAGAGAAAAATTTTTATGACAAATGCAGCTGTTTCATTATTTTAATTTTAGGCTTACAATGCAAAAAGATGATGAACTTTTGAGAGCACATTGACCGTCTGTTTGTTTCCATTTAAAGAAAATCAGATGCATATTTCTCTTTGTAACGTATCAGACGACATTTTGATCAGATTTTTGTAAAACTCTTTTTGTATTAACAAAATCGACCTCCACTGGATCCATGGAGACCTTTTAAAAGTCACAAAAGGTCTTATTAAATTTTCTTAATCTCATTTTTTTTATTAAGTTCTCGCACTATTTCATAGATATATGGCATAGAATACTTTGTAATGTACTCACACGCGTTATATTATGATAAGAATTAATTTTTTTTACATAAAATAACGTCATTATTCATAGATGAAAAATTTTTTAATTAAAATTGTTAATCATTTCTCGTTTCTCAAAACTTTGTCTCATTTTAGGTTTTTTAAGGTCAAAAAAAAAAAAAAAATACTTGTAATTTTATCAGCATATAGCCTTGTTTTCAACGTTTCAGTTCTTTTTCGGGTCTAATACAGCAAAACATTTCAAATGATATTCTTTTAAATTTAAAACCAAAGATATTCAATTGCTATAATAAATTTAATTTAACTTTAGAACCACATACTTTTGTTCTCTAATTGAATTGTTTGATATTAATTGTTTCAAACTGTTATTTAATGCATTTTACATTTCATACTTTACACATAAAATAATTTAAACACTGCAGCTTATAACAAATTCTTGTATATGTAATTGTGGTTTTCTATTTAATAGAATTGTTTTTTTTTGTTCGGTGCAATATGTGGACAAAAGGGCTCAGTTACAGCAAATATCTTGTGGTTGTATCAAATTTCATATTACAATGCATTAAGGCATTAAAACGCAATCTAATGTGAAATTACATGCAACAATTACTATAATGATGTTGAATTTAACTATGATAAGATTGCAAATTTATGAATTTAATTTGAAATTTCAGGATTTTCGCCTTTTTTGTGTCGGATCTGTTGTCCGTGTAATTTGATGTTATATAAAAACTGATTCCAAACCGGTTCTTAAAAATTTAACATGACATCTCTCCTCATTATAGTACAAATATCATCAAAAGTACATTATCGATAGACTCGTGGGTGTTTTGTATTAACTCACTCATTTCATAATATTTATATGAAAAAAAACGGAATATTTCTACAAATAAACATCCATATGATGAATTTGAATTTTAAATTAAATCACAGTGTTAACTAATTACAAAACATTTGAATAATGTTCAGAAGCGGTAACAATAATATTTGTCTAATAATAATCATATACACAAAAATATAATGATAATAATTTTTATTACTATTTTTAATTTTATACTAAAATTTTAAAACACACACATTCTCACAATTATTCATCATCGTGTCAGTTATTGTTTTCATATTTAAAAGGCATCGTAAATAAAATTAAACATAGGCAAAAAAATTGACTAAAGTCGTCATGCATGTTTCAACATTATTTTATATTTACACAAAGCTAACATACAAGAAAAAAAAATTGTATGAGATATGAGTCTGTAAATAAATTATTTAGAATAAGAAAAATCGATTTCAAAGCAGATCTCTTTATTATTTTATTTAAAATGGGTTTTATCGCACTTCATGTAGAATTTAAAATAAAATGAGTACTGTGGACATTTGTGATGTCCGTCTGTATCACTTTAAAAATGACTGCTAATACAATCTAAAAAACGATGAAAACGATATAAAATCTTAAAAACAAGATAAAACTCAATAATGATATAAGGCCCAAAAACGATATTTTAAGCTTAACAACGATTAGACTCAAATTTGAAGATTTCTCTTCGATCAGTGTAAAATTTTCATAAAAATGGCGAATTTTATAATTAGAAGTGTGCTCGTCTATATCGTTCACGATCACGTTTAACTTTTTTTTCTTTTATTGCTTCATATCGCTTTACATGTATTTTATTATATAGATTTATAAATAATTGTGAATTATTGATTCTGTATTTAGATGAATGTGCGTTCTCAAGACAAAAGTATTTCAATATATTTTTACAACCTTGTTTGACACGACAAGTAATTAACGTTTCTTGTACTAGTCAAAAGCACCTGCAAACTCATTCAGCATAAAATTTAATAATAATATTGACAATTAAATATTTTTTTTTCTTTTCATGAAAGGTTAAAATAATGTTCAAATATTTTATAATGTTTTTTTTTGTACATTCACTTATTTTATGAGAATAATTTGAATTTGAGACGTTTATTGTTTGATTTTAATGAACATATTCAACAAAAGCGCCAGTGGGGTTTCCAAGAGTTTTATTATGAATATGAAATGATATTAATTTATTTTGTGAGATTTTCTTGTATTCTTTTGAATGGGTTGGAATTAAATTTTGAAAAGATGAAGCATGTCTCAATGTCATATTTAATTGAAAAAAAAATTAAATCAAAACAAAAAAAAATGTCACAACCATAATTTTTTCTATATTTTATGTTCGCTTGACATGAGGATCTGAAGTGGAATGTCATTTGACCTTTTTTCATTGTATTTAATTCGCTCCTCGTGAAAGGGTCAATAACTACCCAAAATTTCAACCGTCAACATAAATGAAAAAAAATGAATGAAAAAAGTTCTATGTTATTTTTAATTCTTCGACCATATGTCATTTGAAGCACAGTGATCATTATTTACATAATCGAATAGGTTCCTCTTTGTTTTAATATCCTTTTATATTCACATTGATCAAACATAAATGAACCACTCTTATCACATGCTGTTATATGGCCTTAGAGTACCAATATTCGTGTCCTTTACAATGAATCAAATGAATGAAAATTAAACGGTAAAATCGTCTCAATTTTTATTTTAAATGATTTTGCATTTATTTGAAATTCAAGTCATATCAACAGGCTGTCGAAATGGAGTGAATAAAAAAAAGAGGATAAGTGTGTGTTTTTGCAGTTGATGCCATGAATGTGATAAATGAAAACAATAATACAAAATGAATTTGTAGGATTGTTGTGACAAGGATCGCGTGCGAGTATCGAACACGTGTTGATTATATGCGATTGTATGTAAAAAGACTGTTAAAGAAAAATTTCATTACATTTTAAATTTACGTGTTCTTAATTTAACATCATTTATTGTTAATTTTGATCCTTTATTATTTCAACTTCATATCATTCGATAGTCCGTATTCATTGTCATGGCAATAATTTTTCAAGAGTGTTGGATAAATCGACCAATTTTATTCAATGGTACTCAACCCAACTACCAATTTTAACTTGAATAACATTTCAATTTAAAATCAATTGATCGTAGTCTACTAAAAATATCATACAATCAAATAAAAAAAAAATTAATAACAACTGAATTTCCAATGAATCAATCCGTTCAAATAAAAAAAAATTGTAATTTTCAATTGATGAAATTGCATTTTTTTTGTGTTTTTTTCATTTCATGTTCAAAAGTTTTTATGTATGAATTACAAGTTAAATTACAATAAAAAAAAAAACTGTGATTATACCGAAAATACTAGACGGGAATTTTTTGTGCGACGGGAATTTGCGACGGGAAATGCGACGGGAATTTTCAGTAGAAAAAATATAAATTGAAAACAAATTTTTCCGTTTCCTAGTAAAAAAATCATGTTTTCGTATGTTTCAGGCAAAAGTGACCTGAAGCAAAGTTGTAGAGAATATTCTGAGCTACAATTTTGCCCAAATGACCAAGTCAATATTTCAAGTATTAAGAGGACAAAAATGGCAAAATAGATAATTTTGAGTTGATTTTTCGGTTTCCGAGTATAAAAATTATGTTTTCGTATGTTTTAGGTAAAAGTGACCAGAAGCAAAGTTGTAGAGAATATTCTGAGCTACAATTTTGCCCAAATGACCAAGTCAATATTTCAAATATTAAGAGGACAAAAATGGCAAAATAGATAATTTTGAGTTCATTTTTCGGTTTCCGAGTATAAAAATCATGTTTTCGTATGTTTTAGGTAAAAGTGACCCGAAGCAAAGTTGTAGAGAATATTTCGAGCTACAATTTTGCTTAAATGACCAAGTCAATATTTCAAGTATTAAGCGGACAAAAATGGCAAAATAGATAATTTTGAGTTGATTTGAGTTGAGTGAAAAATTTGTTTTCAATTTATATTTTTTCTTCTGCAAATGCCCGTCGCATTTCCCGTCGCAAATTCCCGTCGCACAAAAAATTCCCGTCGTAAATTCCCGTCGCCAGCGACGGGAAGCCGCGACGGGAATTATATTTAGAGTGTAAAAAACAATCATTTTTGTCTAGTCTTTGTAGCTTCTATCATTTGATTAGTGATGTCACTTAATCGCAAATTTTTTTAATTTTCATGGGCATGCAAATTGAAATTTATCGCAGGAAAAAAAGCTTTTTTAAAAAGAATTTTATTTGACATTTCCTCTTTTTTGACTCAATCAATACATCACTTAATATACATTTTTCATAATGAAAACATTGAAACACATACGAAATAGGAAAAACATATATAACGTGGAAAGGCAGCTGCCTTGTCATTTCCTATAAATTTATGTGTTTTTATATCATTATATTCATTAATAAATAAACAAATTTAGATAGTTAAGAAAAAAAAAGAAATTAGACAGCAAATTAGACAGAAGAAATATTCAGATTTGATGAAATACTTAATCGCCTGGATAAGAAAATGAAACAAAAAAGATATGGAAAAAATTCGTACTTAGACAAGTTATAATCAATCAATATTTAATAGTTTTTTTTTGTGTTTGTTAAAAAAGAGAAAAGAACTCAATCAAAATATTTACTTTAACAATTATTGTCTTATAAATGTCCAATTTGACAGTTAAATGCTGTGATCAATATCACTTAAAGATGTGTTTTTACAACTGTAACAAATAGAATTTTCCATATTAAAACTTGTCATAATAGTAACAAAAATTGCATTCATGAGAATGGTCAAGAATCTGTCAAGAATATATTAAACAGTATAAAAAACCATGATGTTTAACTATAAGTTCTTTAAGAAAATGGAAATTTTCAAAAAATTAACTCACAATTATTATCCGTTATTTTTGAATGATGAAAATTTTTAAGTACCAAGTTAATTTCTCTTAGTTTAAATTCAATTCAAATCTTTTCAGACATTAGCAAAATTTTCTGATTTTTTTTCGTTTGAATAAAATCATTAATATTCAATACAATCATAAAAAAGAATGGTTTTCTATAATCAAATTTGTGATTATCTTAATCGATATGCTAGAGCAATGTGAATGTGGCACATTTAGGAAAATTATGGTAAGTTGATCGAAAAATCGGGATTTCACTGGTGTACATCAATTTTCTCGAAACAAATAAAAATTTAGAATTCATCGTAAAAGTAAATTTCAAGCTCATTTCCGAGTTTCCTTGTCCGTGGTGGTAAGCAGGGGCGGATTGTAAATTATTGACGGCCCTAACATTCTGTATGATTTTTTTTTAAATTTACGTTAAACTTAACTTTTATAAAATGATCGACTGCGACTTTTCTGGTCGTAGAGGTCCGTCTTTTAGCGCTCAAAGGGAGGTTTGTATGGTTTCCAGAATATATTATTAATCACTCAAGGGAGATTTTCACTTAAAATTTCACAAATGATATCGACAAATATGGAAATCTCCATGGAATTTTCATTCTATCCAAACATTGTCATTGTGCTATAGTTGATTTGATTACAACTGATAATAAAATAAAATGTTTCACTAAATTAAACACTGATCTGATAATATTGAATATTTGTAACAATAAATGTAGTCTGTTTATTTTAATTTGCTACAATGTTGCTTCAATTGTAGTGTTTTCAGATATGAAATTTGAAATATATTATTTATTATTGTTTTAAGGTTATAATGAATATGAATTTTAATGTTTTGATACAAAATACCATCAAATTATTTTTGTCATGCTTAAATTTAATTATTTAAATTCAATATTGTTGTTTGTTACAGAAATTTAACGTTAATTTACTTCTAATTTTTTTATCTTAGTATATTGGCATCTTACCCAAAAGACAATTATTCGTTAAAAGTAATACCGATTTATTTATAAATGAAAAAAAAAAATGAATTGAAGCTATGAAGATTCTACAAAAAAAAAAGACAATACATTTATTTTTATAACAATCATGTTAGTCATACACCTTTTTTCAGTTGTGTATTTAAATTCTTCTGGCAGTCAGAATTTTTTTGTCCTATTTTACTTAAATATTTATTTTGTTGATATTATTAGTTTTTGTTCAATATACAATTTTTTATAAAAGTTGAAAGACACACACTGAGATATTTATGGTTCATCATCATTTTTTTTTTATTATTATTATCAGGTAATGTTAAGTTGTGTATATGAAAACTAAGTACTTGGTGATATATGACTACCTGCTGTCTGAAGTGTTTGATGAGTAAGCACTTATATTTCTATATTAAGAAGATTTTAAGAGTTTACTAACACGATATAATAATAAAAAAGAACTTGAAATTAACTGAATACCGGACATAAAATCTTCATTACAACCAACATTTGAAATCTAGTTAATTTTTTTGTATATGAAGTGGTGAAAAAAAGTTTATTATGTACAAAATAAAGAATTAAAATCACATTTTATCATTTAAACTTCATTAAGATTTATCTGATTTGAAATAACTTGGTCGGATTGCTTATATCTTTTTGATCTTCAATTGAAATTAAATTTTTATTTAATTTTTGTATGCTTGCTGCTTAGGTCGAGAAAAGAATGATAAAACGATTCAAATTTACCGTGGACACCAAAAGCGCTTGTGGTACCAAATGATTACTATCTAAACCCGTAGCACAATTACAAGAAGATGATCAACCGAAAAGGCCTCAAATCACAAATGTAAATAAGATTCATTTTGCAGTATAGTTAAGGCAATAGAGAGCAAATTGAGACAAATAAAATTTTTATTTCTGATAAAAAAAAAAATTAACGCCTTCTGAAAAATGAAATATTATACAAAAGGATCGAGAACCAACTCCACCAGTGCAAAGTGGTTCATAGCGCAAGCGGAGGATTTTCTAGGCACACACATCGATTTAGATAAAAATTGAGTATTGTAGGCACTCGAGTAGCTCAATGAAGCATTTTCAACTCAAATATAAAATAAGCTAAAACCTCAAATTCCAACATCGTCAAATACAATTTTTTAAAATTAAGACACAAACTTAGTGAAAAAGTTTTATTCAATTTATCAGATCAACCAGACTTTTCTGATAGACTATAGGACACTAAACCATCATTTTATAGATAATTTGAGGAAAATGATATGCAATTCTAAATTAAAGGCTCTAATTTTTCATCGATTTTCATCAAACCATGTGCATTTTTTCTATCAACTCAATGAAAAAAACTACCTTCGCGTGTTTTCTTACTTTGCTCAAACATTACACAGAATTAAAATTTTAATGATGACATTTATTACATCTGAGCTTACTCTTTTCATTCACTTCCATTATCATTTTTTCTTATCAAAAGACCAAGTTTATACACTGACATTCAAAAAAATACAACAATCTTTGTGTCAGAAAAAACATTATGTTATTCCGATTTTTGACACACACTCACATTAACACATTGTGTGTGTGTTTTTTTTTTAAATAATAAATCAGCTTGTTCACGTGTTTCCTTATGAAAAACTGAATAAAAATCAGTTGAGATGAAGAAAAAAAAACACGTGGAATTTCTGACACTTGATACAAAAATTCTATTGTTATTGAATTTTTTTTCTTCTCACATTTTAAGAGAATCACAGCAAAAAAAAAAAAAAAAATATAATCATCAACTCTCAAGAAGTACATAAACCATAATAAAATTATGAATAATTACACGAAATCAGGTACTTATGAAGATTAACTTTAATACTTTGTTCTGGTAAAAAAAAGTACGTGTATGTAATAATTTAAATTAATACAGAAAAAAAACTCACTTTAATTTTTTTTATTCAAAGAGCATTGATTTGAAGTGAAATAACGTTAATTTAGTTTTATTTTAACGTTTTATGTCATTTTTCTAATTATTTTCATTTTATTTAAATTTTTTTCACTTTCATTACACTAGGTTTTTCATTGAAAAAAAAAAAATTAATGTATTAAACTTTAAAAGGGTGAATTTCATGTGATAATGTTACAAAAAAAAAACATCATCAAGATCATTAACACAGTTTTTTACCTCTTTTTTACATTTAAATTACATTAATTATCGTAATACACACCATTAGTAACATTATTAATCATCAACTGATTTGCTTATGAACATTTATTTGTTAAATTAAGTAGAAATGTTTCCAACTTTTCTGATTTTGTTACGAGAAGTCCTTTTTCTGTTTGTTTCTTTTGATTCTTATTCGTTTTAATTTAAATTTTACATTATAATTTTATTTTTTTTAGTCTGAAATTGTAGCTGTTTTGTTTTTCTTATTATTTTATTTTTTTTATTTTCTTGTTTTATTTTAAACAAAAGCAAAAATAAAATAATCAAACACTTTTGTTTTGTTTTTCAAGGGTGTCCTCAATTAAAATTATCGATTAAATTTTCATTTCATTTAAAATAATTTGATATATTTTTTAGATAAATTTTCCTATTTAATTTAATTTATTATTATAAATTCAAATATTTTATATTTTTCCTTCAAATAACTTGTTTGAAGATGTTCCGCAACGTATTCTTTTTAGGTCAGACACGCGTCACGTTTCGATCAAAACTGAAAGCAAATGTTGCAAAATATTGTCTAAGTAAGGTGCAATATTTTTTTTTGTGTATGTGCGGAAAATTGTATGAAACATGTCTGTGTATGTCAAGAATACTACACTTTTGTATTGTCTAGAGTTTGAAAATACTGGATTTCATGATGAAATTTCATGTATTTTCTGCACAGTGAGGTAATGAAATGTATTTGAGAATGGGAGAGGAAAAATTGAGATGAGTATGCTCGTTTTAAATTCATGAATGAAATGCTTTGTTGATATTGACATACTAATAGAAAAACAGATTAAAATGATGTAAGTAGTACAATAAGATTTCCTCATATATTGCATTTCATGGAAATTTGATTTGACTTAAAAGGAAACATTTAAGTTTGAAGCTTTTCGGTTGAAGAGGAAATTAATAGAAACAATTCAATAAAAAATCGAGTTTTAGTGCATTTCGTAAGAGAAACTGAATATATTAGAGACGGTTTGTCCGCCGTCATATAACCCCATAACTTCGGAATGGTCCATCGGAGCGAGGTCGTTTGTTATATAGAGGAATACATAAGGATGATTTTTAAACTCATTGGCTTTGAGATGATGCTCAGGGATTAAGCTGCAGGGCCTTCAGAGCCTGATAACGGTCAAAATCACAAAATGCCCGATTATTTAAATTTCAAATTCAAAATGGCAGAATTAATCAATTTTTTTTCCAAAATTAACTTTTATAAACGGCCCAATGTTTAAAATTTCTTATTTATTTTTAATTGTGTCTTCTTAATTTCAGTAGTTTTTATTCATTTATATTAAACATTAAAATAAAAGACAGAATGCCGCTTAACTGCATCATCAACATCATATGATAACGTATTGTCTTTAAAATAAAATAAAATAGGAAATTGTCACATTAAATATCTTAATACAATAAATTTTAATTTATCAAGTGCATACGAACATAATTCATAAATTTCATCACACATACACAATGTTTCACAATTTAAAACTCATAATAACATCATCATGTAAAACAGTTTATAATCATACTTTTTGTCCAATTAATCTATGTACGTGTACGTGTTAGTAGAGATGTCACATTTTAATTACATCTGATGTTGAATGTCGGAAAACAACTTCATATGTGTGTGTGTGTGTGTTTTAAAAAGTGATATGATGAAAAGTAAATGAGCAAGTCATTATTTAAGTGATGTTACATTTTAATCAGATTAATGTCCTTTCAAATGAAGAGTGTAATATGTGAACAACATCAAACGATACCACAACAAGAGTTAAAAGTGATAAACATTTATTTACTCTTAAATAATGTCAAATATGTTTCAAATTTTAAATAAAACATAAAAAACAAAAAATTCAATTGAGGTAAATTTACTCAAATTGATTAAAGAGATTTTCCTACATGTATTTACATATTTGACATTCTTTGATGTGGTGATCAAGCAATTCAATTACGAATCTTGTTTTCATCATTCAAATTACCCTCAAATCAATAAAATACTTGCATGAACAGAAAATCATTTAACTTTATCAATATTTACCAAAATTTAAATTTATTTAACTTATTTTGCATTGAAATGACATTGAATGTTATTCAAAGTTTTCATAATCTATTTAATGGTTGAATGAGTGATTTAAAACATTTAGTTGTCTTTTCACTATTTGAAATGTAAAACAAAATCATGCAGAATTGGCTGAACATTTATTGAATTCAATTAAGAATTAGTACGAAATTTAATTACAGTCATAGAACTAAAAGCTTTCAATGAATCATCTTAATTTGAAAATAAAATTAAGCAACTTTTAATAAAATTCATTTATTGACTTATTTTGTTGAACATTTTATTTATCTTACTATACATAAGTAGAAGCACTGATTTGTTTTATTCTAAAATGTTATAGTTAAAATGTAGCTTAACATCTTTCTTTGATTGAACGAGACCTTTTTTTCTATCTGTTTCTAAAAACAAAAGTAAACAGTAATAAGATAAAGTGAAAAACAGATGAACTATGGTAAAATCCTGCTTTCTTTTTTTTTTGCTTTGCTTTCCATTAAATTAATGCATTAATTTATTTACATCTTTTGTTTTATTTTAAAAGTAAAAGCATCTAAACAAACAAAAAAGGGGCATGAATGTAAAAAGCTTTTAAGGTTATCTTACTTTCAATTGTGAAAAAATTTCTTTTAAAAAAAATTAGTAAGAGAATTATTCATCATAGGTCCTGACATTCAGTTTTCATTTAAATGTGATCAAAACGTCCATTGCCATATGCATCTTATGAAGCTCTATCCCTTAGAGAGTAGGGCTCGATCCTCCGTTCATTGAACATACGTTCGATAAATTTCATAACTACTTTGAATTTCATGCATATATGATAAAAATTGTTACATTAGAGTTAGATCAACGTACAGTAAATGATAAGAAAATTCAAATATTGACTTTTGCTTCCTCTAAGAATGAAACTTCATGTACATTAATGCAAGTCACATCCACAATATGAAAATTCAAAAGACCTTGATTTTATTTTTTTTCCATATCATCGATTATATTTTCAAGTATTCTCTTTATTGCTTAGAAAAAGTTTTTTTGTATAAATCTAGAATAAAAAAAAATCTAAAAAATGAAATATTTGCTTTAAATTGTGATTATGTCAGCATTTTGAATAAAAATTAAAATTCATTTAAATTTTACAGACTGACATCCCCCGATCGGGCTCTTAACTGTTTTATCAGGAAAATGTCATTGAAGTCATAAAGTGTAGAAAATGAGATAATATAGAAGAATATTAAAATTTTATAATAGTATACATTTTAATCAAGATTTATATGCTATACATAAATTTAAAAGTTTATTTTTGAAAATGAATTTGAATCAGAGTAAAAAAAAAGCAAAAGAAAATTCCAATTCAAATGATATTCCATGAAAAATGTTTGTTCTTTCATTTTTCTTTGAACAATGACCTTACATTAAAAATTTCTTTTAATATTTCATTCCTTTTGTTGACATTAACTTAAAATTTTCATTGTTTCTTATCTTTTATATGATGAAAAATATGATCTCACTACCAAATTCTATTAATTTCGTCATATTACGTTTGACTCATTCATCTCTTTATTAAATGACGTTCAAATTAACTGTCATCTATTTAAATGATCAGTCAAATGTAAATCGCATACAGGAAAAAAAATAATCATCTCATCTCTTTTGATTTAGTTTGATAACAAAAGATATCAGTTGAGATTTAGACTCGGATCGGAATAGTTTATCTCAAATCGCGTTACACGAATTTTATCAATTTAAATCAGTTTAATCCAATTAGTTTCATAAATACTCGAGTGCATAGCAAGAGCACTTTATTCCATACTATTGTTTGAATTTAATATAAAAATTAGTTTTTTTTTTGTTTCACTGAAGTGCATTTTCTTCTTTTACTTTAATTAATTATGTCATCAAACTCGGATTTAAATGATATTATCTTGCACATGCAACATTTTACATGGGCTGACTATCTTCTGTTCATATTTATGTTAGTTCTTTGCATACTAATTGGCATTTATTTTGGATTTATGCATAAATCAAATACAGAAGCGGAATATCTAATGGGTGGAAGAAATATGCTTGTGTTTCCAGTTGCATTGTCACTGATAGCAAGGTTGTGTCTAAAAAAAATATTAATTTGAATTTTTTTTTTGTACAATAAAAAAAAATAAACTCTTACAGTTTTATATCGGGAATAACATTAGTGAGTTTACCAACAGAAGTGTACAGTTATGGAATACAATATTTATATGTGATATTCGGAGTAATTACAATGGGATTTATTATGGGTTATATTTATTTGCCAGTCTTTCATAATTTGAATATTACATCGACATACGAGGTTAGTAATTGAAATGTATTTTTAAAAATATTCACTTTAAACGTCCTATTTATAGATTGCATATATTTAGAAAAAAAATCGTCATAAATAATAAATAATTTTGTATGCATGTATGAGGGTGTCAACAAACAAATTTTATTGTAGGGTTTTAACATTCAATAATCTCTCTCTGAATTGATTCGGTCTAATCTTGATCAAATTATTATCTAATTTAATTCACTTAAATCAAAACGCTGTATGACAATATTTTTGTAGCATCACTATTTATCATGATGATGATGATGAAATGTGACATCAAAGAGGTGAAATGGCACGAGTTAACTCTCGTTCGTAGAATTCATCACATATTTTATCATCAAAGTGTAATAAACTGATCAAAAAACGGTCACATTGAACTTTCAAAGAAAGTGCAGTGAGGTGACATTTGATTCCATTGATATTTTAAGCTCAAACCGGACAATGGCATTTTGTTTGGAGTGCATTTTTGGTTAATTTGAAAAAAAATCGATTCTAGCTTCACTTATTTCTGTTGTCCGTCTATACGTGTCATAATTTGAATGCAAACCTTTAATAAAAATAAACTCAAAATTTATGAAAATCAAGTTCAAACAGTGAAAATACATTTTTGATTCTCCGACTAATACTTTCTTTCTATTTTACAGTACCTTGAAAGTCGATTCAACCGGAATTTACGCATGTTCGGATCAATTATGTTTGTTATAATGAACGTAAGTTTTTCTTTTGAATTTCAAACAATTAATTTTTTTCTCTCTCACTGTTTCTTTTTAAAATTTTTAAAATAATTTCCCACCTTAAGATTGGATATTTGCCAATTGTGATTTATGTGCCTGCCCTGGCATTCAATCAAGTAACTGGAATCAATATTCATGTAATAACGCCAATTGTTTGTTTAATCTGTGTATTTTATACATGTGTTGGTGGAATTAAAGCTGTTGTTGCCACAGATGTTGTACAAACGTTTTCCATGTTTGGTGCTCTAATTCTCGTTGCTGTCAAGGGCACAATGGACCTTCAAAAAGATGTTTCTGTGTTTGAAAAGGCTTGGAGTAGTGAGAGAATTGAGGCACCAATGTAATCCAATTATATGAGTTTAATTGGAATTTTAACCAGATACAATCATATATTTTTCTTATACAGATTTGACATCAATCCTACAATACGACACAGCTTTTGGTCACAATTAATTGGTGGTGCGGTTTATTGGTTGCAAACTAATGCAGTTAGTCAGAATATGATTCAACGATATTTAGCATTGCCAACATTGAAAGCAGGAAAACGTGCTTTATGGATTTTTGTTGTAGGTGTTTCAATTCTAATGTGCATTTGTGCCTATAATGGTTTATTGATTTATGCAACATATGAACATTGTGATCCATTAACAACAAAGGTATGTTATTCAATTTTTTTTTTTAATTACATTTAATATTTCTTTTATTTTCAGTTAGCACGACGAAAAGATCAACTTTTTCCATTGTTTGTGATGCACACATTACATGAATTACCTGGACTTACTGGACTATTCGTTGCCGGTGTATTTAGTGCTGCACTTAGTTCTCTCTCCACTTGCCTCAATTCAATGTCAGCAGTTGTACTGGAAGATTTTGTTAAGCCATTTACAAAACGTCCACTTACAGAACACACCATTAATTGGGTAATGCGCTTAGTTGTTGTCGGTGTTGGTATTGTATGTCTATGTTTAGTATTCATGGTTGAAAAAATGGGAAGTACCGTATTACAGTTAACAATGAGCTTAGAAGCAATAACAAATGGACCATTGTTAGGAATATTTACCATTGGAATTTTGTTACCATGGATTGGATCGAATGTAAGTGAAATTTAATACTCTTCATGATTTTCAATAAAAACACTTTTTATCATTTTATACAGAGTGCACTTCTCGGTGGCATTGTTGGAGTAATTGTTATGTCATGGATTAGTTTAAATGCACAATGGGCTATTGCATCAGGTGCACTTAGTTTTGACCATAAACCAATGCAAGTGGATCAATGTCATTATAATTTTGAGAGTGTTCTCAATTCAACTATCAATGCTGCACCAGTTAAGCTGACAATAATCGAGTAATTTCTTGTTTGTATTTCATTTTTTTGTTAAATAATTAAATTTATTTTCCTTTTCAAGGGATGTTTTTCCACTTTTCAAAATATCTTATATGTGGTATACAGCATTGGGTGCTGTTGTGGCGATAATTGTGTCAATTGTTTCAATACCAATTTTCGGACGTAACAATCCAAATGATGTTCCACAGGAATTAGTTGCACCATTTTTAAGGAAAATGTTATTTAAAAAAAATGAAATGAAGAGCAATGACAAAGTGCATGAGGTGCAAAAAAGTTTATCAAACAATAGTGTTGGGAAGAAACAACCATCTAGCAGCAATACTGAGTCAGCATTGTAACAAATTTCTTCTCTTAAATTTTCTATTAAAATTATCTTAAAATAAAATTAAACTGAATTGAATTGGAAATTTTTTTTTTCAAAGTCATAACAAAACTTTTGAAGTTTGACTTTAACATACTCAAATTTCTTATTTTTAACAAATTTGCTTGATATCCTTTGAAAATTGAATATCTTCTAAAATCTCATATGACAAAAACATTAAATATGTTATCAAATTTGCTCATACACTTTGTGTCACTTGTCCTTTTGGTAGTTTCTAACATATTTGAGTTGCAATTTTGTGCTTGTGCATGATAGGTTTTTTGTTATTATTTCTTTCAATTTTATCGTTTTTTAATCGTTTACAAAATGCGATTTAAATTTTCATCAAAACGTTTCAATTTTCAAGCAAAAATAAAATATATCAAAACTGTCTTGAAAAAATGTCAACTCATAAAAAATTTCCATATCTAAAGGATGACAAAAGGAACCAAAAATATGTAAATTTGAAGAAAATTGTTATAAAACACATTTTATTTGAATACTTGCAACAAATAAAAAAATTATCTTGATTAAAGTGAAAAGGAAAAAAGAAATTAAATTAAAAAAAAATAATTTAAATTAGCATTTTATCTCCATTTAACGCAACATTTTTCATAATTTTTACGAATGATATAAGAAATTACGATGTAAATGCAAAAAAAAACGTTATACAAAATGATTATTGTATAACAGTAACACAATATTAAATGAAATTTAACGAAAAGCTTTAATGGTGTGATTATGGTGACAAAAATCAAGAGTCGAAGTCTGTGGAATTGACTTGTTGACCCTTAACTTAACACAATCAGCTGCGAAAGGCCAAATAATCCAAGGTCACGATTCAGATTCATTTTAAAATGAACACAAATCAAAAGCCAAAAGTCATGCATCATGACCTCACACAATCATTATTCGAGGTTTTGAGTCACCTTACTCTACACACTTTTCTGATTATATCATTTGACGACAACATGACAGTTAAGGTATTTTCATTTACTTTTCTTACCAATCTTCTTCATTTTTATTATTAAAGCCTATCAACTCACAAAATTTTTTATCGCATTTTTATTATTTAAATAAATAACTCTTTTCTTTTTTTTTAACATTTTATTTTTCCTTTTGGTTGTTTCTTAATAAATTGAGATATAAACCAAGGAAGAAAGCAACAACAATAACAACAAAAAAAGGCGAGATGAGTTTTATTATTATTATGATTTTATTTCATTTGGCATCATCATCATCTTCATCATCGTCTTTTTATCACTACTTAATACGAGTATGACATTGTTCATTTTGTGGCTTTTCTTTATTTATTTTGGTATTAGATGGGTGTTCTGTTTTCATTTTTTTTTATATTGTTATTATAATGTGATTGTTTTTATTTAAGCATTTTTTTTCTCATATTATTTGTACGAAAAGTGAAGAAGTGATGAAGATGTCACCCAATGCTTATTGTATAAATTATTATTGTATAAATAATATTATAAAATTTAATTAAAGGTATTCTAAATATCTTTTGAATTCTTAATGAAAAATGTTTCGAAATATTTTTTTTGCCCGAAATCTGCGTAGCACAGATTTTATTGATTAATTAATTTAACCTAATTAAGTTTTTTTTGCCAAATTTCGATCCAGATTTCTTTTAATCACGTTGTGACATATTTTTGTCATGTACATTCTCAACCCAAAACCAGTGAGAAAGGCCAGTGGGACTCCAGTGAGGCCAGTGGGAAAAATTTGACCAGTTGGACACCAGTGAACCAGTGGGAAACCATTGGAACCATCAAGTAGCTCAAAAAACATTTTTTTGATAAATAATTTTTTCGAGCTTCTCAATGGTCTCACTGGTTCAAATGTCTCACTGGTTTGGGGTTGACACTGTATCATTTAAATTTATAAATTAATGTTAGTGTGTGAAAAATTGGGAAAAAATTAATATTTATTTTTTTAATGCTGTGCGAAATTCGAGGAGCAGTTTCATTCTGCAATTTGAAATCTTAGGATGACATCACTTGATAAATGAGAGTTAAAATCGTCAAACGATATATCCCGCACTCTTCATGAGTGTTCACAACTCAACGCTCTTTGTGAGTGTCAAGCAAAAAAACCAAACTGGCGAATTGAATCACCTAGGACTGTGAAACGTTTTCAACACACAATGCTGATCAGTTTGCAAAGCAGACAGAGAATGTCCTTCTATTTTTTTTTGTATACAAAGTAAATTTTCTTTGTTTTGAATCTTTTTTTATGTATTACGTACGATACATTAACATCAAAAGAGGTATCATAGTACAATGCAAGAGGACAAAAAGAAAGTACAAGAACAAAGTCAACAACAGAGTGTGACCGTGAATAAACTCATAAATATCAATATATTTTGAGAAAAGAAAGCGATACGAAAGAAAATTTTTTTTTGTGATTTTCTTGCGCTACGAGGCCGATTTAAATTTTTTTTTAAATTAATCTTCTTTTTTTTGCAACCATTTCAATTAATATAAAATGTCAATTTACCCACAATTTGCATCATTTCTCCAAACTGCCCATTAATTTAATTGAATTGAATTACTTTCATTTAATTGTCATAAGAAAACGAATGTAACGAAAGAAAATTATGTAATTAAACAATTTTCAAATTGAAATTGAAAAAATATCCTCTTCATTTCGTTCAACCTTTTACTTAATTGTGTTGCACATTTATTTCTCATTTGCCAAGTTTTGCAATAAGTGCAATTAAGAAAACGAGATGCAAAATCCTTAAGAATTTCATTTCATCACATAAAAATGAATTTTTCTTTTTAAAAAAAAATAAACTGAATGAAAATGTCTGTTAAAGAAATATACAAGACGCAATAATCAAAATTAAATTGGCGCCAGTAATGCTTTAAATTGCGTTTTCTTCGTGTCCCTTTTCAATTTATGCTACGGCATTACCACAACAAATAGAAACCTTGATGCAATTTCTTTTAAAAATAATTTCAGAAGATTTATTTGTGATATTGTTTCATTGAAATAAGATTTTTTTTTGTTTTAAAACTCATTTTCAGATTTATTGAAATAAATTAAGTCGTTAAATACAAAAAAAAATATTGATTACTTTTTGTCTTTTATTGAATATGAAAAAAAAATTGGCACATAATTTCCTTACATTTTTAATAACAGATGATTGTAAAATTTTCAAAACTCATTTTATTGTCAAAAATACGTGTCAATTTCTCTTATTTTTATGATAAATATGACATAAGAATAATAAAGACGTCTCACATTTATTAGAATGAGAAGTTAAACGTGCATTGTATTTGCGAAATGAAAATTCCTTTAATGTATCAGTAAAATGCGTTATATGGCTTAAAATGGTTTTGGATGTGTTCTGTTTTCATTTCATAACAGTACTTATGCACCTTTAAGTGACCAAAAAAGCTAAAGAATTTTTTTCTTATTTTTATAATAAATGTTACTCTTATCGCAAACAATGTTTTTCGTCAAAATACAAAAAAAAATCTCAAATGTTTATATTTCTAACACTTTAACGTTTTACTTTTCATTATTTATTTTCGCTTCTTCCGGTTTTATTCTATTATCTATGATAAATCGCTATTTATACTGAAACAGATAAATAAATTCACGCTTTCATGCATTTCCAGGAGCTATATTTTCAAGATTCGCTGATGTTCACATTATGACGGCTGTCTATTTAAGGGTTGTACTTTTCCTCAAGTAGAAATGAAACAAATTTTTATCATAATTTATTTACATGAAAAATCATATTTATTATTATTCATCTAAAAATTATTATAAGAAAGAGAAACACGTCGCGTCGTGCGCCATAAAGGTGTACCATAATTCATCTTCTCTTCCTCTGATTTAGTAAATTTAGTAGACTAGCAATAAAAATAAGGAAAAAAAAGAAAATACAATAAACACACAGGTTACTGATATTATTTTTGTGCATCACTCAGCACATCTTGTTTTATATGATATACAGATCAAACACAATCATTCACGATAATGTTGTTTTTCGTGGTTCGTTGAATAGATAAATAAATACAACGCAAAAAGGGAGTTAAATGGATTATATCACAAATAATTTTGTGAGAAATGTTGATTCTAGGTGTGTGTGTGTGTATGTAACATCTGGATGATGATTTCAATCAATTTTTTTTTCTTGATTTAATTTTATTAGTATGTGAATCGGTTTTTAAAAACAATAAATATGAAGTTTAATCGTATTCCCACTTCTGATATTCTTCAAACTAAAATTGAAAAGAACAATTTTCATATCAAAAACTAACACTTTCCTCTTTTTTATTTGAATACTGAATTTGCTTGAATAATTTTGTCCCGTTTCCTTCCACTGTATAACTTTTTCTCCTTATTTGACTTTGCAAAACGATTTTCTTTTATTTCAACTTTTCTCTTTGAGTATTTCATTGCAAACACATGAATGACTTATTTTTGTTTGATCATCAACATCAACATCATCACTGGAAAGAGTGTCATTTAAAATAATAAGATATTATTGTAATATAACACAGGTAAAGAATAGTTTTAACCTTTTTTATTCATCTTTTAATGGTTAAATATCTCAAAGTTAATATGAACAAGATTAATTTTTTGTTTGTTCTAACGCTTTCTTTTTCTTTTTATTATCCGTTAAAAGAAATAGAAAAACATGTTACAGACCCACTTCCGATAACCCTTTAAGAAAAAATAAATATAAACTTCTATCATCTTATGATACAAACTTCGTGAAATACAGAAAAAAACTGAGCAAAACAGTTTTTTAGCAAAAATCTTATTTAATGTGTATGTTTGTGTGTCTGTGTCGTTGTGTATCTCCATAAAAAACAAACGGGATTCTTTTTTGTTAAAATTTTCCTTGTATTTCCATTACACCTTTATTTTTTTTATTTTAGTGTAGTGAATAAAAAAGAGGCAACAAAACTGAACATATAGTCTGGAATTGGTATTTGTTCAGTGATTACAAAGCAAATCGACTGTTAAAATACTATAAAAATGGATAAAAAAGTGAAACAAAGGATAAAAGACAATAATAATAGTAAAAAGAAAAAAAGAAAATGTACAAAACAAAAAATCTCATACAAAATACTGTCAAAGAAGTCAATTTAAAAAGACTTTGAAACAAATTGATATCTGAGGGTACAAAAATCTCATATACTAGAGTTGAGTTAAATGTAAAAAATAAAAATTAACTCTTATTTCTGTTTGTATTTTAAAATAAAAATAGTTAAAAGTTACTTGATTTTTTTTTATTTTATTGTTATTTTTTCCATGATGAAAGGAAAAGACAAAACAAAATGAAACCATCCATTTCGGTTTTGTTTTTATTGTTTAATTTAAACTGGGCCACACACAACAATTTCTCTTTGTTTTTTGCAAGCATAATAGGATTAATAATAATGGAAGAGTTACACGCCAAACAAATAAATGTGATAAAGTAAGTGAACCGATTGCAACATTTGTGGGATTATAGTGGTCGTTGAAATCTGACACAGCACATGTGTGTATAGACACTAAAATGTTAAATAATAACAAAGTTATTTAATGGACTAGATATCTTTTATTTGGAAAAATTTTATTTTATTTTACTTTTAAAAGATAGTAGAAGTTTACATGGCTTTTAAATATAAAGATATATTAAGAAGAATATATGACTTCCAATAAAATTGCAGAAATAACATTTTATTACGGGATTTAAATCACTTTTGTAATAAGAATAAATGGTTGGGAAATTTGTTTTGAAATAGTTTTGAAAAAGTAATCACAAATATTCAAGTATGGTATGTTGACTACAAAACAATTTTACAATGTTATGGCATACAGGTTGATTTTAAGAAATAAATCGATCTTATACGAACTTTTATATCGTTAGGAAACAATTTGAAATTGAAATTCGCTAGTTTTCGACTCGAAAACTAAGAAAAATTCTCATATTAAAGTAAAGCCTCTTATCGTGTCCCGTGCCATCTCTCAATCTCAAGTAATTCCAGAGACCAGATTCCATTTTCACATTGCATTCCCAAACTCAAAATTCAAACCTAAAACAAGGATTGTCTATAATGTAACTGCATTTACAGACAAGTTATGTAATTTACTACTTTTTTAGTGCATTTCGTAAGAAAATATGCACTATTACAGATGGTTTGCCGTCGTAACTCCCTGGATCCGTTTTTCTGATCCAACATTAACCCCGGTTTTTGTTAGATAGAGGAAGAGATTGAGATTAGGCTCATGGATTGGTCTCTAGAGCCTTCAGAGCCTGAAAAACCGTCAAAAAACGGTTACAAATTTTATAAACTTGGTGATTTGTTTTGTTGGATGAAAAAGTTTCCTAAATAAAATGAACTTTAACTTATTAGCTCTGAAATTAGGCTCAGGAAAAATCTTCAAAATTGCGGATTTTTTTCAAAATGGTGGTATTTTCAAAAAATTTCAAAATAGCGGAATTTATCAACAAAATTTTTTTTCAAAAAATCTTAACTTAACTTAATTTTTTTCAATGAAACGAGTCGCATCGAAATGCGCTTTTCTAAACCGTCCAGTGGTTAAAATGTCTCATTTTTTTATCTAAGTGTATATTGAAATTTTCATGAGATACTGAAACATTAAAAAAATGTTGTTCCACAATTTTTTTTTATAATTTATATTAAAAGCTAATAAAAAAATTTTTTATAGTACTTTTAAGGATCATTAAAAATGAAATAATATTACAATGCAATTTACCTGCCTTACCTTCATTACATACAAAATTTATTGCATTCTAAAATATTTTGTATGGTTTTCTTATTATTATTATTATTTATTTTTCTCTAACCAGTATAAAAATTTTATCTATTTTTTAATGAAAATAATCAGACATATTCATTTTATGCACATTTTTTGTAAAATACTAAATATATTTCTTTTAAAAGTAGACAAAAACTTAAAAATGATAAGATTTTTAAGACTTAATCTTGTAATAAGTTTTTTTTCTGAATTTTCATTGCATTTCTTGGTAGTATTATGGTTTACAAATCTAATTTTAATATAAAAAGATATGAAATTGAATTTTAGTACAGTTGATTGCATTTTATTCTATTTAACAAGAAAAACTTGCTTATTGAGTACTTTCATTTTGAAAAGCAATTTATGAAGATAAATCAATGTAAATGGAAAAATATAAATAAAATGATATAAACAATTTATTCTAATTTTAGTTTTATTTATCTTCAGTGTTTAGAATGACAAAGTAGAGTGAAAAATATATATGAGTCGATTGAGTGAAGCACCTGTTTATTTGTAATTTTTATGTCTTGTAGTGGAGACGCCTAGTAAATTTTAAATTTAAAATGAAAACGCCTAATAAAACAATGGAAAAACCTGGTTATGTATGAAATTTATTTATATTTCTAAGAACGCTAATTCAACATTTTTCAGTTTTAAATAAGCATGAACAACTTGAAAAAATAAATGCAAAAAAATACACTAACCAAATACTATGAGAATGAAAATGATACATGCACGTTTTTTAACACATACATTTATATTAGAATAATCTTGAAACAACTAGTTTAATAGGCACAAAAAAATTACAACTGTATTTTCTGAATAAAATTTATAACAGCAACACAATAAAACATCTGCCTTTCTAATTTATAAGGCTTTTCAATTCTAAACATTTTTTTTTATTTTTATTTTCAAAACATGAATAAATGACACTTTTACCATAAAAACGAATACAAGAATAAAGCTAGAGGTTGAAGGTTTTGATACACATTTTCTGTTATTATTCTTTTTTTTCACATGTCAAATTCTTGTACAAAATTTGTGAAATGGTGGTTCAATGACAAAAAAGCATGGCACTAAATTAATGTAAGTGAAGGTTATTTTTGTCTGCTCGTGACACGCTTGATCGATTAAAAAAAGAATAAATTTAATGATGATGAGTGTGAAATGTAAAATTATAGTATGTTATATAAATAACATTAAAAAAAAAAAAATGCGCGATTAATAGAAAATTGTAAAATTAAATGACGATGTTACATTAAAATTTGAATAAATGACAAAAAATAAAAAAATGTAATTTGAATTGAAATGCACTTAAAAACGTATAATCTAAAAAAATTTTCAAGGTCAAAATTAAAGAAAAAGTTTATGTTGAAATGAAGTCATTTACAAAGTTATATTAACTTTTGTTTCTTTTCTCTATAAAAGCAAATAAAAAGTAAATAAAATAAGATTTACGTCAAATTAACACGGATGAATTAACAACAGAAGTGACTTTTACTAGCCAAAATGTTTTGATTTCAAATAAAGTATGTTAACGAATGTACCCTGTAAGAAGAAAACGCCCCGCAGTACAAATTGATTTGGTCAGCAGACGAAGTTCTTTGATTGACGCTTAAAAGGTGTTTGATAAATGCAATTTTTAACGCATCTTCTGTTAATTTTGGTAAAAATTTCGAACATTATTGGCACTCTTTTAAATCAAGCGGGGTTGTTTGCGGGGCGTTTTCAACTTCCAAGGTATGTTGTTCACATATTAAATAAGATAGAAAATAAAACAATTTTCCGGTTATGTTGAGTTTATTTGATAAAATTGAAAGGAAAACTAACTTCCAAACTCATCGTTACCGTAGAACATCGTCATTCATCATATGCCTGTTTTTATTTTCTCTTTATTTTAACGAAATAAACTCACTGAAAGCAGAATTATTCGTAACAAGCAATTTTGAAAGTATTTCAATTAACAAGTTGGTTGAAGGTAAATTTTTAACAGAAAAGTAAAAAAAAAAATTGTATGTGAAAACTTTGAAGTGCAATTGTAAACAGTGAACTTTGGCCATTAAAACCATGACGTCATACCGCTTTTGATAGAAGAGTTTACTCTCGACGCATTTTATTCATTTTTTTCTGTTTCACTTCAAAACCTTTAATTCTTAATGGTGCGATATTTTCTCTTGGTCATTAAAAACAAGGGCCTATAAGCATTAAAATTGTTTAATGAATCGAATAAAAATACTTTTTATAAGAAAGTAATTAACATTCTATAACTTCTTCATACAACACAACACTATAAAAAATATTTATTTATTTATTTTATCCATTCCAGTGAGAAATTTTGTGTTATATAAACAAATTGTTGTGAAGTGACGCTTTAAAAGGAAATATTTCATATCTTTTATATGGACTAAATTATGGTCATCATAATGATAATGGTTTTCATTTTCTTGTCTCCTTATGTATATTTTCATGCATGTGTGTGTGTGCGTATTCACATTACTGTTATAATGAATGAATTTCCAGCCATATAAGAATTTATATGTGGTTTGTAAATGATGCCGATTATAATGATGATGATGATGAGAATTGCATAGAAATTGTGTCATTATTGTTCTGAATGTATGATGATTTATGAGTCCATATCAAAATAAAGTGGACATGCCAATATTTTTTAGCGCATTTCTTGAAATGCAGGTATTGTGCGCGGTGATGGTGTCCGTCTGTGTCAATTTCAAAATGGCCGACTATGTCGCCAATCATTGAAAAGATGTCGCCAATCATTGAAAAAATGTCGCCAATCATTGAAAAATTGTCGCCAATCATTGAAAAATTGTCGCCAATCATCAGAAAAATGTCGCCAATCATTGAAAAACGTCGCCAATCATTAAAAGTGCGCAGTTCTCAAAAAGTGCGCAGTTTCCAAAAAGTGCGCAGTTCTCAAAAAGTGCGCAGTTCCCAAAAAATGCGCAGTTCTCAAAAAGTGCGCAGTTCTCAAAAAGTGCGCAGTTCTCAAAAAGTGCGCAGTACTCAAAAAGTGCGCAGTTCTCAAAAAGTGCGCAGTTTCCAAAAAGTGCGCAGTTCCCAAAAAATGCGCAGTTCTTAAAAAGTGCGCAGTTTCCAAAAAGTGCGCAGTTCTCGAAAAGTGCGCAGTTCTCAAAAAGTGCGCAGTTCTCAAAAAGTGCGCAGTTCTCAAAAAGTGCGTAGTTCTCAAAAATTTAAAATGGCGGTTTTCAAAATATGCGCAGATTTCAAAAATTCAAAATGGCGGATTTTTCGAAGATTCAAAATGGCGGATTTTTTTTAAAAATGGCGGATTTTTTTTCAAAATGGTGGATTGACTCAAAATGGCCGACTGACCCAAAATGGCGGACTTACCCAATTTGCGAATTCTTTACATAGAAATGCGCTCGTGTATATCGTTCACGATCACGTTTTAAATTTTTTTTGTTTCTGTTTTGTATTTCATACAATATATCGTCCAATTTTTCATTGTGTATTTGTGACTGATTAATATTGAATATCACCATTGAAGATGTATCAAATAGTAATCGAAAGTATTATGATACGATGATTGATGGAAGTGAAATCATTGAAATTTTATAGATATGAGAGAAATTATTTATGATTTTTTTTATTTTGTAAATAAACGTCACATTTTATTTCATAAGAAAAAAGCTCAGGTGCTTTAAATTTATCTTCTACTAATCCAACTGGGCTTTGTTAAATAATTTAAAATAGAAAAAAACTTTTTTCCTCTTAAATCTCCTTTTTTGAGTATTTTTAAACACTGCATTACTTATGTGATTTGGTCACAAGACAAATTACGATCCTTAGAGATTAGCAAAATAAAGTAAACAATAATTAACATGCCATACCAAGTCGAATTTTATTTAAATTTTATGCATAGACACTTTTAAAACAAAAATTTATCCATGTTCATAGTCAATTTAGTTAAAATTCAACTATTTTAGCTTTAAAGACAGGATTCTATTTAAAGCTTATGGGTCTGTGTTTATGTAACTTTTCAAGTCAAATTATGTTGTATGAGACGAAAAGCAAACAAAAAAAGGACATTCATGTGAATTTTATAATTTTATTAAGATTTACAATTCATTTATTTCAAAAATGGGCACAAATAAAGTCAAATTAAATACAAAATATAAACATCTATTCCATTTAAACAAACATTGAGCCGTTTTCAGTACACAGGGTCATGCTAAAAAAAATGTAAAGAATAAAATAAAACCATATTGAAAGATTAATGATTCGGCCTTTGCTCTTTGTGTGATACAAAAGGACTTATCTGTTCATTTAATGGTGGAAATTTACAAAACATTTGTCGTTCACGTTTCACACACTGATAAAATGTTTCAACATTAAATGGAAGAGGCCTTTTAATTGGAAAGGTTTTGTTTATTTTAGAAGAAATGAATTTGTCACATTTTTTTTATTGTATTATTTTGTTTGCTCACACAATAAATGACCATACATAGATGTGAATAAAGCAAAAATATATGTTACCGCAAAAAATGTGTGTGTAATGTGTTTATGAAAAGAAAACTTTAGGCTTTTGTTATTCCCAAGCTCATATTGTTCTGTTACAAATTATTATGATGTTCTTTTTCTTTACTGTTGGCATGAATAAATATACAAAAGAAAAAAAGTTTTTTACATTTATTTAACATTATACGATATGATAAATTAAATGTTTTGTAAACAATCAGTATGAAATCTAGTTGAATAAGATTATAAAAATAAGACGAACGTTTGTAGACGGATATGTTAAAAAAAAAACAAATAAAATAGTAAATAAAGAGAGAAATTGAAGGAGGCTCTCTGGATTTATATTATTAAAGAGACTTAAATAATACTGAATTTCGATATGAATTTTTTTACCGGTGTATTTGATAAAAAAAATTAAGTAGACATTAAAGAAAGGAAATCAAATGAAATTCTGATGAGACGCAACAATCTCAAAGTCTTCAATTTTTCAATATAAATAAAATGTTAAACACAATTTCTTGAAGTTTATGTGTGTCAATACAAAAACATCAAACAAATTGTTATTTGAACTTCATTGATGTCTTTTGAACTTGGTTCCAGGTAATAAATTAAATTAATTTTTAACAATGCAACATATTATTATCAGGAAAGCCCATAGACTTACCTTAATCTAGAAAGTTTCCAGAAAAATTTTCCAATGAAAAAGTCGTTGATGAGAATGAAAATTGATAGAGAAAATACAGCGGGTTTTTCCATTGGACAGAGAACGATGAGAGGAGATTATGTGATTTATACAAAGAAAAAAGTTTAAAAACAGCAAAAAATAGAAAGTCAGGGTAAAAGTCGTTGATGAATTTCGAGGGTGTCAGGGAGGGTCCTGTAGGCCGAAAATCCCTCCTGGAAGCTGACAAGCAGGTTGATGAGGTCGTTGATAACTTCTGCCAAGTAGAAAAAGGATTAGTCTTTAAATGTCCCACTTTTTGCTTCCAAATCACAATTTTTCATCAAAAGTACCTGGTATGCCTAGTTGTATATTAAACCAGGATTCAACGTGTCAGGCAGAGTTTTTTAGTATCCATTGAAAACAAGAAATTTAATCTAAATGGCACATAACGAAAATTATACAAACATAATCATCAACTATTTTCATTTAAAATATTTAATTTAGAAGTCTAACTGATTTATTTTTAAATTCTATCAACGTATTTTTGTCTTATTTTTATTCAAAGTCAAATTTTATGCACAAAATAATTGTCAGTGCCATCTTTCAATCGAATATTAAAATTCAATCAAGTTTATTTTGATATTCTCTTTCTTATAAATTGTGTCATACAAGAAAAATTCGAGAGAGGATTGCAAATTTGAATTTTAACAATTTTTTTGATTTTCAGGTAAATAAATGAATACTTTTTTATGGAAATTTCAATGCTATAGGTAGATTTAAAGTTAATTAAATAAAATTTTAAATATATTCTTTGTCATTTGTCATTTTCAACATTAAAAACTTAATTATACCAATAAATGAAAAAAAACATTAAATATTTATGTTTTTTTTTATTTCATTCAATAACAAGGCGTTTCCACTTGCTCACTTATTCCACTTATTCATTTAAAGGATAGCAATAAACGGAAGAAGATGACACCAAAATATTCATTCACTCATAAACGATTTATTATCAAACACTCACCAGGAATCATATGTTAATGAAAGGACAATATCCTTAAAATAGCGTTGAATTTTCTTAGGATGTCACTGAAATGAATCAAATTCAAGACAGTACAAAATATTCTCTAAATTTATTTTTCAAAAGTTATGATTTGTTAAGATCTCATAGAAAAATCTTAAAAAATTGAATATAACAATTACACCCTATTTCATTATCTTACACATTTTTATTTATGTTTACTTCTAAAAATCATATGATGTTGTGAGTTCCGTAAATTTGACACAACCTTTGCATTTGCGCACAAATTACATGTTTTCGTTATGAAATTTAACGACATGATTACAATTTTACAGAAGGATGCTGCTTTCAATCCGGTATACACTATCAGTTGTGAGAAAATACTGGTCCTGATCGGTTCGTTTAACGTGAAACTAGGCCAATATTGGATATTAAATTAAAAATTTTATCTCAAGTAAAAATAACTTAAAATGACATTTAATTCAGTAGTTAATGAGATAATAAAGAAAAACAAGAAAATTATTTTCAATTCATTATAAAAAAAAATATGGTTTATGGTTATAATCGGTCGTTGCTTTATCCAGTGTGTGTATGTTGTTATTTATAAGTGTGCAACAACAAACATGAATGATAAAAATGAAACAAAATATAATCTAGAGAAATAATTTGATCAACAGCTGGATAAAATTGACTTAGTTATAACTGAAATTACAACTGAAATTGTGTGTTACAATGAAATAAATTATTATTTTTTTGTTGTAATTTATTTATATCATTGTTCATGAGAAATATTAGAGTTGAACTGTTAGTACGTGTTACATCAAAGGCACCTACAGTTTAGATACAATTCATTTAATGAAGATAAAATAGTACACAGGAGTGTAGAAAACGCCCTTTAAGTATTTTTTTATTGTGTCTCGTTATTAAAAAAAATATATTTTTATACATACAAGTATAAATGAAAATGAAAAGAAAATTTTCAAGTGAGAGGTAAAAGAAATATAAGTGTGTAAAATTAATCTGATATGAATATGAAAATGGTTTAATTTTTATCAAGTGTTATTATCATCATTATTTTTAAAAGTAAGTTGTAAGGATTTAAGATATTTTTTAAAATTTGAATGTTCGTCTAATGAAATGTTTCAATTCGGTTACGATGAAAAATTGGTTTCACTCTCTCTAAATCATATCTATAAACACTGAAACCCATTTAAAATTTTACGTTTTTTTTATTTAATGTCACACATCATTGTTTTCAGATAAAAGGTCTGTTCACAAAAATTTTGCTAAAAATATGTCTTCTATTTGAGTAAAAGGTAATTTTCTGCTATATTAACCACAAAACATCACTTTTCACATGTGTTCTGGTACCTGAAAACAGTGTGAACACACAGCAAATTCGGTTGTATTCAAATTTTGTATTTTTAGACATCACTTAATTTAAAAATTCCTTCTTGGGACCGTAATTTACCCTTTTTTCCATATTTACATTTTCTACACATTGATGCTCGCCGATAATGTGACACACATGAAAAAGTTTTTCATTATATTCCTTTTTAAAGGTTTTAACGCATTTTTCGTTATGTTAGTTTAACATTGAATTTGAATGAAATGAAAAACCTAAAAAAAAAAAATAAAATGTAGTGTAAATAAAAAAGATTTTCAAAGAACAACAACAGTGAAAAAAAATCTAGGATTAATTCACGCATGAACGGAATCACGATTATCTATTGTGAAAGGCAGTGCTATGAAATGAAAGTCAATAGATAAATAAATAAAGAAAAAAAGAACAGAATTGGAAGAGAAATGTAAACAAAATGAAATAAAAGGGATGACCTTAATAATTGATTTTTTTCGTGAGTGTTTTCTCACGATGAAAATGCCGATCAATAAAATTCATCATGAATAAAAAATCAGATTGAAAGTTTTGATGAAATAATTTATTGAATGATAAAATAACGAAGATTTTCCATATTTATTGAAAATAAGAGAGAAGATTTTTCAATTTTCAAATGTTAGAGTGAAAACGATCTTAATAAAAGTCAATAAAATGAAGAAAATGTTGCAACAGTCAATAAAACACAAATAACACTAAAATTTATAGTGAAAAATAAAAAAAAAAATAACATGACAGCTGAACATTGTTCATCTGCAAGTTCCATTAAGAAAGAACCATGTGAAAATGAGAATGAGAAAAAAATTACATGTAATAAAAGAAACATTGTCGTCTAATGCAATTTCCGAAACATTTCTCTTGCCGTGTTAAAGTCTAGTTTGCGTTTTGTTCCTCTTGTTACATAAAATCCCATAAAAAAAATGAAAAAATAACAATAATAAAGACATTTTATTTATATTATAATACATTTTTAACGATAGAAGCACTTTCAACAAAAACACATAAGGAGTTTTATTATTTAAAAATGCACTTACTCAATTTTTTTCTTGTTTTCCCTATAACAAAAAAAATACCATTTCATTGTTTATTTTATTTTATTTTTATGGTTCCAATCACGTTGGATGTTTTCGCTAATGTTCTATTTCAGTATGCAATCGCAAATGTAGAAGAAGAATAAAACAAATTTTTATTTCAAATCATTCATGTAAGAGGCATAAAATTATAAAAAAGTAAAATTTATCATAAAAACATGAGATAAAAGGTTGGATTTTCTTTTTTTTATTTTTGACAGTAAATCGAGTGATAAATGATGGGTTCAAAGTACTTTAATATTTGATGATTAAATGGATTTTTTATTGTATTTTTCTTGAATTTTATATCGATTTACTGTGAAAATTGAAGAAAAATGAAAAAAAAATTAGAAATAGATCTTAGACTTCTAATTATGAAAAATCCATAAATTTCATATGACTCGTCATTTGTCTCCTTATTTCTTAACTAGCATAAATGGGTCAAAATAAGAACAGTAAGTGAACATTAATATGATAAATAAAGCTCATATATAATGAATATGATATATAGAAAAATGTCATATTGCATGTAATGAAAAATGTTGTATATGAGTTACATGCAATATTTTATGTTAATCAAAATGAAAACAGAAATCCTTTCTCTTGAAGTGATTGCAGCAATTTTCGTTAGATATTGGTTAGATCACAGCTCTTAAGAGGGAATTCAATGTTTCATGTTGATTTGACTTTTGGATATCCGTTCAAGTTAAGTGAAATTTCTGGAAATGGTCTTACAAAAAGCTTATAAAACTCTCTTTCTATGAATCATTCTATGAATCGACTTTGGTATCAGATTAAGTATAAAATGCATTCTAACTCTATTTCATTGCATCATTTTTAACATGCTTAACCCTTATTTACTCACATGTCACATTAAAAAATAACAATGCAGTAACAAACAATTTCATGAATCCACATTTGTATCCATGAGCCATGCCATGACTAAATGAATCACTTTAATGCTGCAAAATTGTTACATTTGACAGACAGGAAAAGATAAATGTGAAAAAAAATACAGTACAAAATAAATTTGTCGTCTGTTTAAAAATAAAATAATAATAAAAAGTATTTGTCTGAAATACTTTGTTGACATTTATAGACCATAACTTCATGGTATTACGTTTCACGACACAAGTTTGGACAGTTTTTGAGAAATTCTCAATTAAAATTGGCATTTTAAATTTAAAATATTTCCACTTGCATTCAAAAAATTTAAAATAATAGAATCATCCACTTTTTTTTGATAATACAGCAGTTAAAACATGAATCTCCACATATGTAACATATTGATAAATTTATTACACTTCTCTCAGTATGAGCATTGACTATTTATTTAGGATAATGATGAAAAATGGAGACGTCTAGGTGTTTTATTGAAATTATCTTATTTCCTCACATTTTTTTTTCTGTTTTCCCTTCATAATGTGAGCAATATTTCATTCTGCTTACTTCTCACAATAGAAATATAAAAAAAGATGTTCCTTAAATTAGTGGGTGGTACAAAAGGTCATTGTTTTATGAATTTATATCCGGGTATTACACCAAACAAAAAATACATACAAGAAAAATTACTTCTTAACGCATTTGATCCATAATTTAGTAAACATTTTAATAAAAAAAAAAGGTTGACAACACAATAAATAATATATTCAAATATTTACAGTTGGGAAAAATGCTTTTAAGGTGAAATATTTAATAGAATAATGGTTGAAAAGGGTATTTCCAACAATTATCTGCTATCACCTTCTCAGATTATTCTAATACAATAATAAAAATGTTGTTTTTATGAAGACAATACAAAACCTCAAATCAACATTGGTTTTGTTGATATAAGTTGTATCTTCATCAATGTCAATCCACAACAATATTAAATACGGAGAAAATCCTCATATTAATGTTATGTAGTGTAATTTTTATGTACAGGCAGGATATCATTGGACTAATCGGTTATACCATGCAAAACTTTACCCACATTTTTTTTTGTTTTACTTATTAATTAAGAATAATAGGCTTAGTTTCAGTGCGTCTTACATAATGATGATAATTTGTGACAGTTTTGTGTTTTTACACCTACTCAAAAGGAGTAACAAGAATAACAAAAAAAAATTAAATAAAATAACAAAGAGGATGAAATCCCTCTTGGGACTAAATAAATAAATTGAAGTCAATTAAAAATGAATGAAATTGAATAGTCAGTTTTAATTCTGCGAAGTCCAGTTGGTTGAGGTAAAACCACATTTTAAGAAGAAAATTTTTTGCCTGACAACAATATTTGATTTTTGTCTAATTTGAATCGATTTTTTTGTCATGTCATCTGAATCATGACGCAATATTTTCATTTTTTGATTTTAAATGAAAACATCTTTTCTCACTTATAACATCCTTAACCGCTTTACACTAATTCAGTAGTAGTTCAGTAATTGCATAAATCACATATGAGCTCCTATTTCATTTTTGAAGTGAACGCTTAATTTTCTTCCTTATAAAAGACGTAAAATAGATAAAAATTATAGATACAAAATAAATCTTTCTAAGATGACAAAAACACACAAACGCACACATCATAATACTGTTATCCGACAAAATATTTACTTATAATGCAAATTTTACTTATATCCGCTTCAGTTGAAGTACATTAAATGTGGTTTTGAAAAAACAGCAGCTGGTGACGCAAATTTATTTGTATCATGATTTATTTTTGTATGTTTCATCAAATAATGTTGATTTCAACAAAAAAAAATCGCAATAAAATTTTCATGAAATTGAATTTAAAACGAAAATCCATGAACTTATTAATAATTTTTATTAACAAAATACTTGACATTTAGGATTTTATTCACTTATTATACATGAAAACTCATCATTTTTCTTCTGTTTGTTCAACAAAGTGCTTTTATACTCATTTCAAGGAATGAAGGTTTTTCGTCACAAGGATAAAAGGAAACCTGTTATAGTTGTGAATTCTTACATTTTTCTTGTAAATTTGTAAATGAAATATAAAATGGAAGTCACTTTATAAATTTTTTATCATACCTATGTACACTTGGTATAAATTTTTTATCTTGAATTTTCTTACATTTTTTTTATTCATTTCAAAATTTATATTTTCTTACAAATTATATAAAGGTTATCGTTGTAAACTTGACTTTTTTTAACTTTTTTTGCTCTAAGAAAAAATAATGTCCATTGAAAAATTTATTAACATCGAGTCCTTAGAAAAAAATACATTTTCTTTACTTGAATAGAGAGGTAAATGAAACAAAAACACGATGAATAATTTATGTAAAAAATAATAAAAATGTTTTGAATGCTTGACATTGACAAGTAAAAAAATACTAAGAATGACTGTTTTGAGTATGAACTATTTTTTTCCTATTAAATATCTGAAATTGAATAGAAAGTCAATTCTATCAATTTTAAATGAAACAAAAAAAAACATTAATTTAACATCAATGTAACCACACGTCAATCATAATTTTCAAAAATCAAACTGTCAACAAATTACATGCGTCAATTCACTAAATTAAAGATATATTTGACACATTGTGAGATGTGAGAAGTCAGTCAATAACAATTTTTTTTGAATGGTTCTTTATTTAAGTGTTTAAACGATTTCAATTTCATCGTTGCAAAACGTTTTCATTTGGACACTTAATTGATTTTTTTTAAATTTGAAAATTACCAGGTGTTTCCATTTGTTAGCTCAAAATGCTAATATTAACATTTAAAAATAACCAGTCGTTTCCACTTGAAAACAAATTTTTTTTCATTCAGCATTTGACAACAACTAGGCGTTTCCACTTGAAAAATTTAATCTCTTTTCACACGAACTGAACCTGGTATTACAATTTAAAAGCAAAAATTTCTTTGCATTTAAAATCTGAAAATTTTAACAATATTAAGTTAAAATTTTATTCTTATTAAAAATGTTTTGAAAGTCACCCATTTCTCACAATAAACATTACATAACAAAAAATGGTGTCAAATTACTTTAAAATTACAAACATTAACACCCTTTTCTAATTATTCGTATCACATCTACTACCATACATTTGGCCCATTACACTCAAATTACATCTACAATTAATGTCTAATTATTAAACTCAAACCTTTCAAATGACAGCTAGTCAATGTAACAAAGATCATCTTTAAATAATTAAGTACTTGAGCAAAAATTCATTCAATACGAAGTGAAATGATGATGATGATGATAAAACAAGATAATAAATTATTCAAAATCAAACTTTTCGTAGACAATAATTCACCAATTTATCATCTCAAATAAAATTTTAATGGAAATTTAATTGAAGAAAAATTATTTATTAATTTGATTTGCAAATAACCAGACGGCTCCATTGCAAATTTATGTAAATGTAAAAAGAGATACGAGAAAATGTGTTATTATTATTATTATTATGAAAGTTTTGTTTATCTCAAATGTTATGCATTGAAAATGACAATAATTTACGTATTCATGAGTTTATGAGTTATTCATTTGAATTTTCACCTGTTTCAATGCTTTTTATAATATAATACGTTGATGAAATATAATATGTTTTTATAAGGATGCATTTCATTGAGAAAAGTTATGTCTTGGATGCAGTGTGACCTCAATCCTGAAAGAAAAAAAAGGCGTAAAAAATAATTTAATTAATAAGTAATAAACATAATAATCATTTTATGTCACATTTTATTTCAGAATATGAGCTATAAACAAATATAATTTTATTAAATTTAAGAATTCTATTGGAATTTATTGCAATTTTATCATAAAACTAAAAATGATTTCTTGTTTGTCTTTTTCATGACAATAAATAATAAAATTCTTTATAAATATTTTTGTTTAGTTATTTTGAACAAAAGAAAAACAAAAGACGCCATAAAAATCTTGATTATTTAAGCAACAGAAGAACAATCTAAGACATAAAATATAATACAACAAAATAAACAAACAAAACACTAAAAGAGAGAAATAGGGGAATGCACTGTCTCACAATTGAATTTCTTTACTATTTCTTTCAAAGCTATTTCAATATTTATTTTATATATGGAACATACATTTTAGTTGAAAAACAATTGAATTGCATAGGAAAAACGAAGAAGAAATCTGCTTGTTTTGGATAAAAATCGTAAATAAACAAGCAAACTTATAATCTTGCTCTTTTGTCTTATGTAGATGCCAATAAACTATTTAATGGAGCATCTCAAAGTAAAGCAATAAAATTAATATTAAATTTTAAATAAAACATTAAAGTTTGCATATTTATTTTAGATGCAAGTTTGAAATTTTATTGATGACTCTTTAACAATAAATTCCTGTTTTGATTAAATTAAAAAGTTCCAAATATTTTATGTCATATCATAAAAAAACTAAATGTGAATTTGTAATTGAATAGACATGTTTTGTTTTAATGAACGTAAATTTGTATTATTTCTAGTATTGTTTTTTTTTCCTTAAATGGAGTGTACTGAATCTCAGTGCTCGCACTTCAATACATCCAATTCGTCAAAAAATCGTAATATTACTTTAAGATCTGTGTTAATTACAGTAAAGAGAGATGAAAAGCCCTCCCTGAAGTAGCGAATCCTCACTCTAGCCAATGCTCCACACTCGCAGAGGATCTGCTTTGATGTTTCATTCTCTTCTAGGCATAGCCTACAGGTGCTTGAATCACTCCTTCCTATCCTTTGGCAAAGCACCTGCTTAATTTATTAAAAGCTGTTTTTATTTGGTCATCCATCAAACAGAGATTGAGGTTTCATTATAAAACTTTTGATATGGTATGAATTTAATATTCTATTGCCATAACTTAACCATTTATTTATTCATACTTTTCAAACTCAATTGTTTTCAGCCTCAATTGTTAGATTGTCGGCTTTTCCTATGTTTCATTTATTTATGTGGTTTGTTGGTTGTGAACATTTTAATTAATATTTTTTTTACTCGAACTGACTCATTTTTATTATTTAACAAAGTCTTTTATATTTATTAAAAAAAAATTCCATTAAATTTATTTTCAGAATAAAATTGGATGACAATCAAATGGTGAATAATAAATAATAAACATCAATAATAATAAAAAAAAAGAAAAAAATATAAAAGTAATAAAATTTCTGGGAGATAATAAAATTATATTTATAGTCAATTGAAAATTTTATCTCAATCACATATTTTATATTCTTATGATTTTCGTAAAAAAATGTGGAAAATATTTCAGTACAAAGAATATGAAACGCAAGAAAAAAATTTACCATTATTTTAAATGAAATTTAATGATAAAAACACACACACAATCATCAACATATAAAAAAAAAGTGTACTCATGTGTGTTTAATTTAATTATAAGCATAATTAATATAATTTCTGCTGTAAAGTGTATAAAAAAGTTTAAAAAAAGTGACACGTTATAAAAAAAAAAGTTAAAATAAAAATACAGCAGAAAAACGTACAATCATCCACATGAAGCAATTGTACGTTAAAAATATTTCAGTTTTAGATTTTTTCCGTCTACTTTTCACATTGTCTCTCACTTTCTCCAACACAATTTTCGTATTAACCTTATCTTCAAAATTTCTCCAAACTGTTGATGCTGGACGAATTTCATCATTTTTGCCACCAGTCAAAAATCCAATAGTAAAACAACAGAAAATTAGTCAACAAGGTCATCATGTCTTAGTGGTCTTAAATGAGTTTGCAAATAAAACAGCAATTACAGATAATTTTCAGCAATTTCAACAGATTTTCTCAATTAATTTGGGAAAACATGTAAATGTGCAGTTTGAGAATGGAAAAGGTGAGTGTTTAACCGATAATTTTGTATTTTTTAATATCGTTTTGACCTCATTCAAAAAATAAAACATTAATCAAATGTAAATCAATGTTAAAACCCACCCACGCAATGAACCCTTTATCAAATTAAACATAAATAAGACTTAATCGACAGATTGAATGATGTTAATTTACAATAATTTGACCTTTCTTTTACACCATTATTTTGCTTTTCATTGAATAATAATATCTTTGTCTCTTTATCTTATCTTGATAATTTCTTTAAGTATCTTACATTATTTCATGCTTATCGAAAAAAAAAATTTCAAATACATTAAAAGGTTTTGAGATAAATCTAAAAATGAAAAGTCCTTTAGATATAGAAGTCTCGAAAATTTTAATTTACAACAAGTAATTTTACAGAAAACGAATAACAAGGCGCTTCCATTATAAAATTCATTAACACAAAAACCAGGCGTTTCCATCATATAATTACAAATTTCCAGCCGTGTTCATTATTAAATTAAAAAAAATATATATGTTTATGCCTAATAAAATATTAATGCATTCTAACAATTACCTAAGGGTTCTTGCCATTATCATTTATTAGATCATGACCTCACCATGTTCTACTTTGTATATTATTATTATTTCATCATTAATTTCACACACAATGTCTTATTTAAATGCATTATATTCTGTTATTTCCCTGCTAATGTAAGAGTTGATAAGTTGTTGGGTTAGTGAAACATTTATTTGAGTGATAATTGGATAAGATCAACATTAGAAGGATAATATCTTTTAATAGTGAAATAATAGAGAAACATTTTTTTTAATTATATTGAGACAAAAATAACACATTACAAGGAATTCTGCTTAAGGAAAAAAGCTTGATTGGTTATGTCGATATCAAATAAAGTCCTTTTAGTGTGTAAAATTTGGTATGACATCCATTAATTGTGTTTCTTCTTGGAAAGCAAATACCTGAGGGTTCGGGTTAAATAACTTATATGTTCATAAGCAAAATTTTCTTGGCAGTTATTTCACATCATCAATGAATGTTATGAGACATTTAATGCCTTTAAGCTCATTGATTTAATCAGCAAATCAAAGCTAATACCATTAAAGCTTTAAATAGTTATTCTAGTTTGGTACACATCAAGCAAACAAACAAACACATAAAATGCGTCTAATCCTCTAAAGTTAATTGATGTATTTTCAGCTAAGTCTCATTAATTTATTCTGTCATTCATTTATTTATTCATTCATTACAATCAACCTCTAATTTGATAAAGAAAATCAATACAAGTAAAATTAGGAAAAATATATTTCCATGTAAATTTTCCTTTAAAAAGTGATTGATTTATTTTTTTTTGTAATGAAAATTTTTCAGCATCTTTGAATTTGAAATTATATTCAGACGATAAGCAAAAACAAAATATACAAAAGCTAATGTCAGGGTAAATGTGTCCTTGAAAAAAAAATAAATCAAATATTCAATGAAGCTAAGAAAATGTGTTATTTTTAGAAGAAAAATGTAATGTAAATGTAACCTTAGGAGAGCCATTAAGCAATACATTATGTAACCTTAAATGACACATACACACACACAAATCGTTAGTGTTTTAATACTTTCATCATTAAAGAAGGAAATAGAAAAATTTTTGTGTCTATTCATGCCTAAAGAAAAAAAGTATAAATTTGCTTTACAACTTCCATATTGTATGCTCATTTAACGATATACGACTTTTTATAACTTTTTATTATTATTATTTTTCTTTTTTTTTTGTTCACACTGAGTATATTTTTGCCCCTTTTTTCATTTCATCATAAGTCTGTGTTATTATTATGACTTGCAATGAAACAACAAAATATAAAATCATTTTTTTTTCTTTTCTTCTAACTTAGATCTCAAGTCACTTGTAAAATATCTGGAAAATCCAAAATTTTCCACTGTCCTATATGTTACTGATGGTTATGGGAAAGAACGTCGTAATAAAACATCCACTACAGGCCCATTAGTAAATAATAATAAAGGGAAATTCGAGAACGAAAAGGAGAATGATGAAGAAATCAATAACGGTGGTAATAAAATTTCTCTAACAACAGTTACAATGGATACTGTTTTTTGTGATACAATATCATCCCAATATTCAGAATTGTATGATAAGAACGTACTATTGTGGCCATGTCCCAAAATGAAGGTAAGCTATTAATGATTGTGCTTAACATAAAATAAGAGCTCTTTTGAATTTGAGTTGTATCGACATTAACATTGAAATTCCTTTTGTATAGTTCTTTTGGTCAAAAAATTTCGGTTCAAGCAGAATTGAGAGAAATGAAAAGTGAAATGAAAAGGAAAATTGATTTGGTTTTATTTTATAGTCAATTTTATTCCAAACGATTTCTATCAGGTTTGCCCTCTTTTGTGCGATTTTCTTTCTTGGAAAAAAATATAATAATCATCATTTAATAATATAAAACTAAAATGAAAAGACATCATTTGTTTGATTAGGGTTTCATTTTCTTCTAAAACAGAATTTATTTGAAGTTTTATGCATAATTCAATTAAAAATATTTTATTTTGAAATGATTTTTTTTATCACGTTCAAGAAATAATTACTACAATAATTATTTTTTATTAATTCTGGATTTTACTTAGATAAATAAAAAAGAATGTTGATTTAATTAAAAAGATAAACAACAACAGCAAAAAATCATATTCAATATTTTCAATGATATTGAGCACTATGAAATTTATATAAAAACTATTGTTTGAAATCGAACAAAACCAGCCACAATGAATGAATTGAATGAAAATATTTCAATGGTGTTGTTTTCAATACGTGATCATAAATTGGTTCGTTTTTGTTATTATTGTGTCTAGTGTTGTTTTGTATTTTTTTGTATTGATACTAGGATTATCTTCTATTGTTCAATTTCCATTGAACGTTTATTCAATTAGAATTCAATATTGTGTTGAAATTGATTTTATTTGAATAAGAAATTGCAGCGGTTTCTTTTGAATGATCTTGACTCACTTTTTATGGCTTAATTTTTGATCCTCATCATCACAACACTCACACATTCAATTGTTACTTCCACCCATTTTGAGTTTGTAATTCGTTATCATTTATATCTAAAAAAAATAAAAATAAATAATAATAAATCCGATTCATAATTGTGTGCAAATAAAACCAAGCTTAAAATTTTATTTCTAGATCAAACAATAAAACCGTCATGAATTTATTCGTACAGTTTTCTTTGCAATTAAAATCATAAACAGAAATTAAATGAAATTTTTCTTGAATATTTATTTTAATACCTCTCCACCTTTGCAAAGATAAAATTTTCATTCACTTAAAATAAACCGACTGTGAATTAATATTAAAAAAAAAAACAAACAATACCCTTTTCCTTCAGTTCGAGTTTTATTACAATTAGTGATGCCATGTTGAATTCTTAAATTACGGTTGAATCAGCATTTTTTTATAGTAATCAAAAACTCTTAATCCTGAATTAATTTAACAACAAAAACGTCTGATGATTTGAAGTTTTTAATTTCATAGTTGTTGTTGTTGTTGTTGTTGTAGCGGCATTGTCAGTGTCTTTAAAGTTCTATTTTAATCCCAAGAACTCTTCTACCTTAATGGGGTTAGACCAGAGGTTTTAAGTCGCCAGGCTAGTAGATTGACTAGGGCATTCGAAAAGGTGAGCTGCATCATGTGGTGAGTTGTGGCATTATGGGCACGTATCAGAGATGGATGTATCCATGCGACTTAAATAGCTATTTGTCAGTTTTGAGTAACCTGACCTTAGCTGAGCCAATGCCGTTCTTGTCTCTCTGAAGATTTTGGTTTCGTCTATTGATATCTTAAGCGGTGGTTCATGGAGGACCTTGTTTGCTTCAATCGATCGAATGCGATGCCCAATATACGTGGAATTTTTACAGTCGAGAGTAAGCGGCCATTTATTAGAAAAATATAATTAACTTTATTGTTTTTTTTTTAATTTTGTGGATGATTAATGGAAAAGAACCGAAAAGGTGACCGAAAAAAACCATTTTCACCAAAACCCCTGTTTATAAGCATCATCATCATAATAAACTTGAATAGCAAACAACTACTGAATAGAATAATTTTATCTTCTCTCATTCTGTTTAGTTTTTATTAAATATTTTGAATAAATTTTGTTAATGTGATTTTTTAACAAACACTTAGAATTGAAATAAGTTCAGTATTTCAAGAATTGATTTTAATATCAGCCCCTAAAAATTAAAAAAAAATAAGTACCAAATTTAAGTTAACCTCAATTTTGGTTGTTAATTATTCATTTTTTGAGAACAGACAATAGAGGTTTTTGTAGAGATTTTCCTCTTAAAAATTTAGAACAATAATAGTCAATACTGTAATTAACAAATTAACTCTCAAAAAATTTGCTTAAAGCCCCCCTTGGTAAAGCATTAAATAGTCAAATCAATGTAACACACATTAAAAAGAAAAAACACGACAATAAAGAGTATATTATTATTATTATTCATTTTTTGATTATTTTTTCTTTGTTTACACATGACTTGGAGGCGTTTTCTTAACACTAGCTCCAAGCATAAATTTAAATCGATCGTGAGCACACTCTCAGCCAGAATAAATTTGGCACTTTTCCACAAAATATTGAAACATTGTATATTTGCCGCACTTTTCGACGTCTCTTTGACAATTCCTTGAATTTTATTCCATTAATGCCAGCCAATGATGCCCTACATCCTGACCCCAACTTAATCTTAATATTATTGTTGAAAATTATAATTAAAATACTTTTCCATTACTTGAACAAGATCAAAAGCTCATTTTATTCAAATTTATCGTTTCTCTGAAATAATTACACGCATCGACAATTTTAAACACAAAAAAAAATGAAATAAACTTTTATCTCTTATTTTACCGAAGATACACTTTTCAACTTTTTCCATTTTAATTATACGTTTGTAAATTATTATTCATTACTGTTTTGCTTAAAATTTCATAAAATTCTTTGTTTTGCTTTTGGTTGCTTTAATTCCCATTATTTTAATAAAAACAATCTGAATTATTATGCAAAACATAAGCAAATAAAGAAATACCAAATAATGATTTCTCTTTTGCATTGTTTAAATAAAAATATAAATAAACAAAATTAACCCTCTGATACAATGAGGTTTCTTTCAATCAAATGATTTTAACTTGATTTAGATGAAAATTCATAGCTTTCATAAAAACAACGGTAACGTTCATTCAATACTGGAAAAAATACTTATGTTTGTGTCGAAAGGTTAAAATTCTGTTGTCTCATCTTGAATTGAGATTGTGGTTGAAAATAATGACAGTCTATGGTTGTCACGAATTGTTTTTTTTTTCAAAATAATAATTATACTTCATCTTGTGAAATATCACATTTATTTCATTTTATTAAAGCTGGAAAGCCAACACAACCACTATAATTATTATTTTCTCTAAAGGTAACATTTATGTTAAAAGGAAAAGTTTTTCTCACACCTGTCTAAAGAATTACTAATTTAATAATGTGGAATTATCGTATTAAGTATTTTATCGTTTTCAATTTGAAAGATTGTATTTCGCGTATTTGCAAGGAAATGAGAAATTTTGGACTTATGTTTTCATGATTCATGTGATTTTTCATTAAACATTTTTATGAATATTGTTCGAAATGGTTTTTCATTGATTTTGAATTGGCTCGCTCACTAGAAATGCTATTAAATATCATTTAAAATTACGTTTTCATTTTTTTCTTGTTAAAGTTCAAAGCTCACCATCCCTTGAGTCATTTTGATTATTATTAAAAATTCAAAATTAATTTACATTTTTTTTTATTTATAGAAAACACAAAAATACTTGCCATCTTATGAAACGGTATCTTACGCAGTTAAAAGTGTATCACAACAATTTGGATGGAAAGAAGCCGTTTTATTTGCTGCAGGTGAGTTTACAAATTGAATTTAATCTGCTTTTTCATTATTTACATAATTTTTGTGTCCTTGGAATAACATTGAAAGAAATCTTGTACACCAAAAAAAAAATAAAAAAATATAAATAAAACAATAACACGTAGTACTCGTTAATAATTAAATCGCAAACTTTTTCTTTGCTTCAAAGAATATCTCAAGATTAATGAATCTAAATTTAGAATATTCATTATTTATTCATTTTTTTTTCTTTGTAATTCGACATCGTCAGCCTTCTGATTGGCAAGATATTTTTTCACTGTTTTACTGTCATAATCAATGAAATTTTCAACTCAAACAAAAATTCAATATGGGTTTTAAAAACCCGCATATTTGATGATTCACTGAACTAGAACACCCAATAAAAAGTTCAACAACAAAAATCTAACCTTTGTAACATTGCATTGATTGTCAAAATCAGATCTCATCATTATTATCAATTTTTGTCATACATTCTCTAATACTCTCTTAAAAACACACACAAACTCACTTTCCTTCCGTATCAAATAATAATTTAGCTTAATTTGCAATAATAATATAAAATTGTGTACCAGCATGATGATGTTTTAATAATAACAATGACATCATCTCAAGTTCCTTTCCTTTTTTCAAACAAAATTATCATCATTATTCTATGGATGTGAAGCATTTTCTCTGAATAATGATGATTGATTTGTGCACTGAGCACTGTGGTACCACGTTAGGTCACATTATAAACAGACACCATGCAGAAAATTTCAAAAATAAATTCTAACGAATTGAATAAATTTAATTTTGCAGTTCAATAGAGCAATTTTTTTTTTACTTTTATATTTCTCTGCTGTATGATTTTCAATTCTTGTCTGAAGTTGATTGATTGGTTTTTTTTTTTTGTGTTGCTTTTTTATTTTATTATTTCGTTGTATTTTTATAACATGTCAATATTGAATAACAAATTTATTTGAGGTTTTTACATCACATTTCAAGCAAAATAAAAAATACAACAAGATTTTTTTGAAGGGAGTGAGTTTTTTTACGAAAATGTAAAAAGCAAGTCAACTTTGAAAAAATATTTGGACGATTAGAAATATGTCAAAAGTTTTGCCTAACTCCAATAACTTCAAAATATCTTGGTATTTCAAGTGGAAACGCCTGGTATTTTCTTGATTTATTGATTATTTTAAATTAAATCGAGATGCCTGCACGTGTTTAAATGAACACCTCGTTAATTTTAGTTTATGATAATCAATTAAATTAAATTTAATAAGAGGTTGAAAGGGTAAGCGCCTGGTGCTTTTCAAGATTAAATTTATATTCCATTAAAAAATTTCTTTTCATATTTTATATTCATAAAAATTTCAAATGAATACAAAATTAGAACAACCATAGAACAACCATAATTTTAATGATGTGAAAATTGTAAATAACTACCTTTAAGTCCCATAAGTATACAATCTACCAAATGCATCTATACATAAATTGCATCACATTCCATGTAATTTAAAACCTTTTCCTTTGCATCAATTTAGAATGAAAAGAAATGTAAAATAAATTGTACATTTATTTTTGAAATTTATCTCATGCGCTTCAGTTCTCTCTTTTTTTTTGTAGAAGAAAAAGGGTTGTGCATAATGACTATAAGCACGTTTTACATTTTTCTTCGTCAATTTGCATTAAATTTATCGAGTTACATTGCAAATGTATTCCATTAAAGAAAAAAAAAGTGAAAAATAAGACATTTCATATCAATTTAAATGTTATTTTCAAGTAAAATAAAATAAAATTCCCAAATGAGATCATATTTTAAATGAAATGAGATTCAAAAATTCATATTTTTTAAATAATTTATCAAAATTATACTGAATGAAATACAGAGATATCATTGTTATAAATTAACAAATGAGTAACAATTTCCTCTTAATTTTATGAGTTATCTGAAATTTAAATGAAAAAGAAATGAGTCGTTTCAGTGATTGCGATACAAAAAAGCAATAAAAATTGTGAAAAAAATATCATTAAAACTCAAGCAACTAAAATCCAAGTATAATAATTCTATGGCATTTAAAATCATAAAAAAAAGTAATAAAATAAACGAACACAAAATGCATAGATAAATTTTAAATGTTGACCAAAATGAAAAATAAAGAAATGCTCAAGGAAATTTTACATGAATTTAGTTAAAACTCATCAAAAACTGTTAATTTACATCAGCGTAGGTTAATTAATAGGAGGTTATATGAACCATAAAGAGACCATCAATCAACGTGGGAGCATTGGTAGATTTTTTTTTCTTTTTTAAACATTAAAATACAAATTAACATTTTATGGGTTTTTTTTCTGCATTGACCGAAACAGTGGAAAGCTAATTGGAAATTTATGTACAAACAATTTATGGCATCCACGTGATTTTAATAAAATTTTGGAACTCAGGGATTCAAATATTCTTTTTTTGCATTAAAACGCCTTCAAAGACACTCAAATGAAAGTGTGCAATTTCATTTTATATTACAAAACAACAATGCCATAAATGAAACAAATTGGCAAATTATTTTTATTTTCATTACTGTTACAATAGCATCTGCTTCAGAAATTTTTTCTAATATTATTTTTAAAATTGTATAATAAGCAAATATCGGAGACATGCCATTACTCGAGAACAATTTTCACCACACAGTCAATTTAATTGCAATGCAAAATCATCACATTTATTGTGCACAATGGTTAAAGTAAAAAGGAAGTGAAAGCAATGTCATTTATATGTTTATTATTGTGATAATGTCATCGTTGTTGGTTTTGTTGCAACTTACTATTAATGATATTGGTTTTTATTTAGCTCATAAAATTTCCATTTGTATTGTATCTAATTTTAGTCTTTTATCGACCGGTAGCTTGTTAAATAATATTATTTTTAATGCTTTGAAAGCATACAAACTTAAAAAGAGAAAGGAAAAATAAGGGAGAGAGAATGAAACTTAATTATCATTATTAAGTTGGTGTTTTCAAGATTTTTTTTTTTAAATTATTTTAAAAGCTATAAAGTGAAGTTAAAAGCAAAAGCAATTAAAACAATTTCCGAACATTTCCATTTGATTTGATCAAAACTTTTACATTGTGATTGAATTTTCTATTTCAACTGTAACATTTAAGAAAAAAATATAGAAAATTAATAAATTTTATGTGATTATTAATATAAATTTATTATTTGTCTATTTACAGAACCTGACTGGGGACTACCGTTAGCAATTGCCGCAAATTTGCATGTTCCATATCGGATTAAATTAGGTGTAGGCAATTTAGATGCTGTGCACGTTAAGGATCACAATAAAAAAGGTAAGAAATTTCCCTTTTTACCAATTTTAATGCTCATTCATTTGGTCAAAGCTAAAAAAAGGAAGAACAAAAACAGAAAAATTCATGTCTGGTTTTCCAAATTGACTTAAAAATTACAATTTGATAAAAATTTGTCTGGAATATGAATATTTTATGAGGTGTGATTATTATGAAGTTAAATAGCCAAATTTTCTGTTAAAGTTTAGATAGAATGTCCTCAAATTTCATCATAAATTTATTAACAATTTTATTAAAATTCAAGACATACAGTATGCTTTCAAAATATCACTCAAACAAAACTTTTTTGTTTGAATGAAAAAAGTTTGTTTTTTTTACATGAGGAATTTTACGTTGAAACGTTGAATGAAAAGGAAAAAAAAATTATACACTTTCTGACTAAAAACAGACACGTAGCTGTCGTGTTAAATGTACCTGTGTTACATGTTTCTCTTGAATTTTTTATGCGATGATGATAAGTATGTGTAAATGGATTTTCATGAAAAGGAAACAAAAAATGTGAACGATTCGAAAACAAACAAAAGAAATGTTTTTTTTTCTCTTATTCGTTATATTAAAGGGGTATTTTTGGATGGCACTTTTGTTCTTTTTTGTTTTATATTTTCCTTTTCAACAGTTCCTCATCTTTCATAAAATTAACTGTAATGTCACAGATACTAAAGGTTAAATACGGATCTCACAAATTTTGAATTTGATCTTTATTGGTAAAAAATACCGTATTTCACTTCAAAAATTTACAGAACAGAGAAGCAATGTCGAATTGTCATATTGACACATGTCTTAAATATTTGTCACACGAACATTCCTTTGCATATCTTTCTATTTTTTTATTCATGAATAAAATGTGAAAACATGATATTTTTCCTCTTAATACTATTTCACACATTTTACCTCTCTTTAAATTGAATTTTATTTTTTGTTTTATATTCCTTTAAATATTGAATATAAAATCTTGCACACATTTGCACAATTTTATCATTGATCGCAAATAAATGATATACGGTTCAAAGTTCACTCATGCCTAAAATGACATTGCAACAGTTGGAAGGGGTGTTTTTTATCCGTTCACATATAAGTCGATTATAATGCCTACAATGTCATTTTGTATAAATATTTGTTTTTTATTTGTTCTCCCTCAGTTTTTTTTTGTGTTGTTTACATCTAAACATCGTAAAATGGACTTATAAATATGCAAAATATTGTGTTATTTATGTTACATTTGTTTTTTAACAGATATTTACTTTAACTGATTGTTGCAAAAAAAAAAACAAAATCGACAGTTTTAACTTGTTGATTTTAGATACAAAACAAAATTGTGTGGGCTGGATCAATTTTTTGCATAATTTTTATACTATGGTAATATTTAGTCTTTGTGACATGAATTTCATTTCCAGTATGTCACCAACTCTTCAAACAGAAGTTTAATTATTTTCCCTTTTCTATGAGAAGAGTAGAGTTCATTCGTTATATGTAGAATGGAAACTAAAACAAAACAGATGAATAAATTGTGTAAACTCGAGTCAAACGTGTCTCACAACATCCTCATCCTACGTTTGTATACAAGATAAATTAAAAAATGACATAAATGGATGAAAAGTGCAAAACGCATTCGAATATTTTATGTTTAACAGAGTGAAAATTGATATCTAGATGAAATAATACGATGGAGAAGTGTCTCGTTATCATATATGTGGAGTGTTTGTCATACATCGTTGTTATTTTCATGGGGGATTGTTTCAATTTATATTTTGCTACTGAGCAATCAAATGAATTGTCTCATCTGCCATAAGAAACTTGCGTAAAATTATTTCATTTCATTTCACATTTTATAATGCAAACTCCCGGTTCTTTGTTAAAACAAAAATATAAATTTTGCAATAGAAACGCTTAGTTATTCGGTTTCATTTGCTAAATTTTTGAACTGGAAACCAAATTCATTTATATATTCGTTATTAGAATATTTTTCTTTAAATCATAGTCAATCAACCATAAAATGATCATAATTTATAAATAAATGGTTGTCATTTATTATGTTCCACCACTCAACATTAAAATTTTGCGGTTCAATTAAATATTGAGTGACGAAAAAAGCCGAGGGTGGGAAATTTAATCAATATTGATTTCGTTTAATTTAATCTCAATATAACATCAGTTCAAGTTAATAATTAACTTTTTTTCAACTTTTTTTTGAACTATCACATTTTATTAAAAAACAGAAAATAAAATAACCATGAAAAGTGAAAATTGAAGTGAATAACCAGACGTCTCCATTAAACTTTTAAATCGAGATTACAAGTGAGATGTTACAATCTTCAATTATTTTAAGTGATAACAAACTTCAAAGTAAAAATCACATGTAAACAAAGACATAATTATTAACTTACAATAAAATTATTTTGAAAACAAACATATAACTAGGTTGTTTACATTCCCTTCTTGATTAAATTAAAATCAAAACCATTTTAATGAAGAATTTTATTTTTACATCGTATTTTTTGAAATTTAATGAATAAAATTGAATTGAATTGAACATCAACCAGGCTTACTTAAAAAGAACAAAAGATGACGTTAATCTTAAAACAGAAAATATAATTGCTTGTATTTCCCAAAGGAAATTAATGTTGTTAATTCATGCTTTTGTCTTGAATTTAATGAGAACAGTGAAAAAAATAAATGTTTTTTAAATTGATTGTTAAGGAAAACGGTTTTTGGTGATATTCCTAAGGGACTTTTGGGATTTTATGATTTAATGAGGTTGTGCTTTCGAATTTTATTGTGTTATTTTGAGGTTCAAATACTTTTGGAAAAATTGAACTCAAATTTGAAGATTAAGAAGAAACTTCATTCATATGTTATATCAAGCAATTAAATGATAAAGAAAGTTATTTTATGTCATCACACGAAACAAGAAAATGTAAGTGACATAACATGAGAATAAAAGTAAAAGATGAGGGAAAACTTCCGTTTTATCGAATCAGCTTGACATCATTTATGTTTTTATTTTATTGTTCTTGAAATGAATTTCTTGTTTGGTGTCACACAGAACTTAATTGAATAACAGAAATCGTTTAAATAAATAAGTGGTAACAACTGTGTTTCAAAGAAATTCATATTCAAGAATGGTTAAAAAATTGAAAATAAAATGGTTTTCTGAGAATTTATTATTAATTTCTTGTATTCTCCTTTTATTTTCAGTCATAATTGTTTGTTCTCCATTAAACTCCGTGGCAACTAGTACAATATTAAAGCGCTATAAAGACTTACATCATGCCAAAATCCTTCTCATCGACATCATTGGTTCAGTTTTTAATACAGAAAATGAAATTTACACATATAACCAATATCACAATATTTTTGTACTGACAATACTGAGTGAAAAGTTTAAGCAACTCCTTAACACAACATTTACATCAGATTTTAGCCATTATTATAATTTAGATCAAGAATTTTTAAATGAAACCCTGAATATTTATAATTATAACAATAATCAAACGGCAGTGTTGGAAAATGTAACAGATGTTACACTCCAAAATTTTGACATAACTGATGAAAAAGATGAAAAATTGTGGTTCAACGAAACCGAATTACATCAACTCAATGAAAATCTATGCAACTTAACGAGCTTTATGAAAAATGAAATACTCAAACAATTGTACAAAAACCAGTTGTTGTGCGAAATGAAACTCAAAGAATTTTGCAGTATCTCAATTGACTTATCACCAATTGCTTTTAAAATGAAAATTAAACAATTGTGTCATATTTTAACGAATACGACAGCTGAAATAATTAATAATAATAAAAATATTAAAAATAATGATAAAAGCTTTAATAGTGGTAGTAATAGTGATATAAATCCAGCGACAAATCACATAATTTTTAGTGAATATTTTAATCTTTTTAATTTTATTGTTAATATGGTGTCAGATATCAACAGTAATATAAGTGATGAAAAATCAATTAACCAATCACAACAATTTCAATTTGATTTTGTCATACTTGATTTTAAAAGAGTTGTTAATCAGGTGAATGAATCAATCATCATATGGCGACCTTTTCTCATATTACAACAGAATCAAATGAAACACGATCAATTTACAATGCACACAATTATCAGTGAGTATTTTGATAGGATAATTACAGCACCTGGACTTGCATGTGGTTTTTGGTGTTGGATTGTAATTGGAATTGCAATTGTTCTCCTGTTTTTCATCATTTTCTTCAGTATTTTGATTGGAATCGCAGTAAGGTAAGCCAAATTTTATTTTTATTTATATTTAACTCAATTTTTTGTTTAAAATGAAATACTCGAATAATATATGAGTTAAAATGGAAAAAAAAATATATTGTCATCATCATAAAAAATTTATTTTACTTCCATTTACTTTGATACAATTTTTCAGAATCCTCATTTATCTTCTCTCTCTTTTTGTGAATAATAATCCATATAAATTTTTATTTAACATCCTCCTCTTCATGATGAAAAAAAAGTATTTTGTAATGCGTTTCCTCAAATGAAACAGATTTTTCATACCAATAGAGTAATGTAAGGTGAAAAATAAATGTTCAAAAAACAAAGTGGAAAAGAAGTTGAGAGATAAAAGCAAGTACTTTAAGGTATATTCGGTGTGCTTCAATTAAGGTGTGCTTCAATAATGTGAAGTGAGTGTAATATGAATCAGAATTTCGATTTGAATATCACTTTAGCACAGCAACATACATTTTTTTGCTACTGTTGCTCAAAATTGTCTATATTACGGAAATATGATCTCGTTTTATTTCTTCTTCAATATAAACTTTCATTTTATAATATAAAAGACATGAAAAATTATTGTATTCTATGTCGGTTCTTTTGTTTCTCATTTTCCCAGTTTTTTTTTGTCTTATGAACATAAAAAAATAATAATAATAATTTTGTAGTGCACTCTAGGGACAAGTCAGATATCAGATTCAGGTCAGGTCATATTAAAAGCTGGATTTTGTTCAGAAAAATAAGATATTCAATATAAATTTTGTGGTTCACCAGAATAAGAAACAAACTTTGTGACAATTGTGTTAGTTAATAATAATAATGATTATATCTTCTTGTCTTGTCTTGAAACTTGTTAAATCATGGAAATTTTAATATTTCACTTCACAAGACATTAAGACATGTTGTGATTCATAAAAACATGTTGACGTTTTACATTCAATTTTATTTTATATGAGCAAATTGAGGAAAACTTTTACATTACACTTAAAAATCTTTTCATTTTCACTCCAATTTTAAATGTTATACAATTAAGTACGAAACAAGTTCAACAAATTTTCTAATTAAAAGAAGAAGGCACTTGAAATTATGTTTTATGCACATCTTTTCACTTAAACTTTATATGGAAATTAAACTCTTTTTAAGACATGATAGATTTTTTAATAGCACTCGTTTAAGAAGATATTTGATCTACTTTGGAATGTAATTGAAACTTGTTAAACTTAAATTTTATGTGAGGTTCTACTAATAATAATTGAATCAAATTCAAATAATTTTACCTTTTTATAGTAAATTTATGATAAATCTCGATATTTCTCTTTAAATTAAACATTAAATTTGGTTATCGCATTAAACACCCACCTTCAGTTTCACTTTCATTTACAATTTTTGATGGTAAGAATTTTCTTTTTTAATGTTGAAACAGAACTTGACCTTTTTTCTTGATTAATCTCGTGAAAATGAGTTGTGAACGGATGTTAAAATAAAAAAAATTGAGGAAATTGATTTTTTTCAATTCCTTCGTTACATTATTTACTGTATTTGACTCTTGTCGTGAACATATTGCGATAAAGAGTTGACAAAATTCAAAGAAAATAAATAAAAATATTTGGTTATCATCAAAACCAATAAATTCAATGGAAAATTATCCAAAGGATATAAGAAATTATAATTTCTAGAAAAATCCACCAAAACAAAATACTGAGAAGAAGAAATATTTGGAAGTGAAGTTAGGTCAATGTCAATGTTATGAGTTGAGACATAAGATGAAAAAAAAATCTATAAGTAATAGGTAACATGATACTGAGCCGACAGACACTAACACGTGCTCAACACCATGTGTTACATTGTTTATTTTTCACATGTTATAACGTGATCGACATCGTTATCAATACATAAATAAACACATCAAGACATAAAAAATTTATTAAATTTTCTTAAATGAAATGATCTAAAAATTTAAAGTAATACGAAATTATTAACAAAAAATAGGGTATGACATTCATTTTGCTTAAATTGATTTCATTTTCACTTTGAATTTCAATAATTTAACGTTTCTCTCATTTGAAATGAAATTGAACAGACACATCTCAAACGTACTGTGCTGAAGTTTGCCACGAGTTTGACTACGCTTCCACGAGTTTTAAACGCTTACTCAAACTCGTGGAAGAACTCATTTACATGACTCAAACTCGTGGAGGCACTCATTTAGATGACTCTAACTCGTGGAAAATAATATTCGAGCGATTTCAACTCGTGGAAATGAATATTTGATTGCGTTAAACTCGTGGAAATAAATTTTTGATTACTTTCAACTCGTGGATAGTAAAATTTGAGCGATTTCAACTCGTGGAAATTAATATTCGAGCGATTTCAACTCGTGGAAATGAATATTTGATTGCGTTAAACTCGTGGAAATAATTTTTTGATTACTTTCAACTCGTGGATAGTAAAATTTGAGCGATTTCAACTCGTGGAAATTAATATTCGAGCGATTTCAACTCGTGGAAATGAATATTTGATTGCGTTAAACTCGTGGAAATAAATTTTTGATTACTTTCAACTCGTGGAAATGAATATTTGATTGCGTTTAACTCGTGGAAATGAATATTTGATTACTTTTAACTCGTGGATAGTAAAATTCGAGCGATTTCAACTTAATTTTTAATTTATTTCCACGAGTTAAACGCAATCAAATATTCATTTCCACGAGTTGAAATCGCTCGAATATTATTTTCCACGAGTTAGAGTCATCTAAATGAGTGCCTCCACGAGTTTGAGTCATGTAAATGAGTTCTTCCACTAATTTGAGTAAGCGTTTAAAACTCGTGGAAGCGTAGTCAAACTCGTGGCAAACTTCAGCACAGTATATTCAGCCCACTTTTAAAATTTTCTAATAAGTCTTTGATTTTTCGGCCCAAACCAAGACGGCCCTTCTGGCATTTGCCAGAATGCCCATATGGCCAATCCGCCACTGTCCCTAGGCCAATTTGGATACGACATTCAAAACAGTCAATACGACATTATCTGCATTAACGTAACCTGGTTACAAGACCCGCATTTAGATAGTGAAATAAGGATAAATGTTTTTTCATACCAGGTTCAGACAAATTCCTACTAAATTAATTAATATTCATACTTATT
>LN483470.1:0-241250 GCA_900002565.1 Culicoides sonorensis | reverse complement strand
CGAATATTAATTTCCACGAGTTGAAATTGCTCGAATTCTACTATCCACGAGTTGAAAGTAATCAAAAATTTATTTCCACGAGTTAAACGCAATCAAATATTCATTTCCACGAGTTGAAATCGCTCGAATATTAATTTCCACGAGTTGAAATCGCTCAAATTTTACTATCCACGAGTTGAAAGTAATCAAAAATTTATTTCCACGAGTTTAACGCAATCAAATATTCATTTCCACGAGTTGAAATCGCTCGAATATTAATTTCCACGAGTTGAAATCGCTCAAATTTTACTATCCACGAGTTGAAAGTAATCAAAAATTTATTTCCACGAGTTTAACGCAATCAAATATTCATTTCCACGAGTTGAAATCGCTCAAATTTTACTATCCACGAGTTGAAAGTAATCAAAAATTTATTTCCACGAGTTTAACGCAATCAAATATTCATTTCCACGAGTTGAAAACGCTCGAATATTATTTTCCACGAGTTAGAGTCATCTAAATGAGTGCCTCCACGAGTTTGAGTAAGCGTTTAAAACTCGTGGAAGCGTAGTCAAACTCGTGGCAAACTTCAGTACAGTCTCAAACGTGGTCATAAAAGAGCAATTTTCATTGAAATACGTTTACACTGAAATAAAATTCAAGAAAAATCGAAAGTTGTTTATCAAAAAACAACATTTTTTACCCTTATTATAAATTGAAACAATACAAAAATAAGAACACGTAAACAAAGGCTAGTGAACCTTTTTTTAAAAAAAATAAGAAAAACTCACATTTTTTAACGAAAAAAAGCAATATAAAATAAACAGAGACACGTTTTACAAATAAAATTTCTTTGCAAAATACGAGTAATTCAAAAAAAACAAAAATTGTCCCATGGAAAACTTTTTTGTTTCATTTTCAAGCTTTCACCATTATTTAAAGCAAAACCCATTATTTAAATATAATTTTGATTAAGAATAACCCTAATTGAGGTTCTCATTACGATACAGAAAAAAAATCACTCTCTTTTAATTATGTATAACAATGAAAATTGTAACCTTTTCTGCATTAATATTAAAAAAATGTTTTAAGGTTGTTCTTTTCAATAAATAATATAAATTATGTATATTTTTATGGAATATTAAAGGTTTTTAACTTTATTTACATAAGGTCATTTGATGAAAAAATAGATTCCCAGTTCCCTCTTTCACTAACCCCGACTTATAATGCCTATGTGAAGTAAGGTCAATATCAAGTTTTGTAAAATGTGCCTTTTTAAATAACTCATTTTCCATTCATTTTTTAAGGAAGGAAATTAAAGAGACATCTATTGTATTTTTATTTTTTTTTTCATTAAATTTCTAAGTAAACTTCCTTATTATAAAAAAGGTAAATTAAAAATAATGAAATAATAATTTTATTTATGTATTTCAGAAACTACTTACTTAAGAAACGCCTTTCAAAGGGACCAAATAAAATTGTACTATCAACATCTGATTTTGTGTTTCCTGTTGACGCTAGACGGGTAAGTTCATATATCATCATACAATTTTTTTTCATTTTTTTCCACAATTCTGATGATTTATTTACTTCTAATGATTGAAAAGAAGACGGAAATGATGAAATATTTAGTATCATCATAAAATGCCATACTTAAATGTAAGAGTTTTTTTTTTATTGAAAATTGATTTTTCCATAAATTTTATTTTCAACAATATATCTTTTCTTCTATTGAATCATATGATGCCTATAGAATTTTTTTGTTCAAAACACACATTTTTTATTACTTTTCTCATACTTGAAGATTCTCTCTCTTGACTGAAAATATTTGTTATTTTTTACTTTTATTTTCAATTCAATTGAAAAAAAAGGAAACAAATTCTCATGAAAAATAAATATATGATTTTAGTACTCCTTGACTTCATTGGTATTTATTGAATTATAATTTTGTTATTGTTACCATTTTCTATCATACACACTTGTTTGGATTTCAATTCGATTTAATTTAATATATGAGGAAAAAATTTTCATCCGGTTGGATTTTTATTTCAAAAATAATATTTTTTGTCTGATACAAAAATTGTCGTATTTTTTTTAATAATTTTTCTTACGTAAGCTAGAGGAACCTTTGATCCAAATTTGGAATTGGCAATTTTCGTTCTTACTTCTATTTAAATCGATGTTTACAGATATGTAAGAGAGCTTTCCTTATTTTTTACCTAAGACAAGATAAAATGCCATACCATTACCTTTTATTATCAATATATGGATATTGTCTTAGTCCGTGTATCATGTTCCATTTTTTGGTGTCATTCCAAATGTTCTGTACGTGATATTGCCTATTTTATAAAAAAAATAATAAAAAAAATAAGCAAAATATTGACTTTAGGTTATAATCAATAAAAATTCTGATGCTGTGACCATATCGTGATAAAATAAATAAATAAATATTTTTATTGACAAGAAATGACAATTGAAAATAAAAACAATGTTTTTTTTTGTGTAAGATCAGCATTATTACATTACTTTATTTGATAAGGTTTCTTAAATTTTATTAAATGAAAATTAAATGGAATCGGCAAATTTCTTTGTGATAAAATAATCTAACACGATTTAAGTATTAAATTATAAATTTTATATTAAGTTGGAAGGAATTTTCGAGAAATAAAGAAGCATTACATAAATAAAACTAATTAATTACTGGAAATTTGTTCAAAAATATACCTATTTTCCTGAACACGCGTCGAATAAATTCCATTTCTTTCACATACATTATTATGATAATCGTTATAATAGAGAAAAATTTATTACTGCTTCAAGTATAATTTCTTCTACATGTTAATTTTGAGAGCATTTCCTGTTGATTTGAAAAAAGTGTAAAAATGAGAGGCGTCCGTCATTGACTTTGCCTACTCATATTGTGATACAAAAATTTTTTAAAAAACTGATACAAATATTAAAAATTTAAATTTTTAATCCAAGCTCTGAAAATGTGCCAGTGATATTCTTTCACCTCCAAATTCTCATTTTTTAACTTCACAATGAAGCTTTCTAGTTCCATGTATGTATAAATGACGCACCCTCCAATAAAACATTTTACCATATATTATCTAGCATTATATTATAATCTGTTATGAAATAATTCATCGTTTCACCATCATCATCATCGTTCACTTATTTGCTTACGACTCAGTAAAATTAAAATGTGATGTTATATAAAATGAAATTAGAAATTGAAATTTGCTTCTATGCGTCTGTATGTGTGTGATTGTGTGTGTTTATACTTCTGGCTTCATAATAATCATAAAATTAATAAAAAAAAGAGCACATATAACTACTTGCTTTTTGAAATAACTACTTCTAGCGAATAGAGAAGACATTTACCTAACAAAATAAAATTAAATTAAATTATGTTATATTTCTATTAATATTTATGCATGTTCTAATCAAATATTCATTTATTACTCGAATGATATACATTTCATTGCCACAATTTTCCGGAAAAAAGATGAATATTTTTTTTCATATTAATATGATGCAGAGGAATATTCTGAGAAGTTAAATATGTGCATAATTGGATGTGAATTCAATTGAATTTAATGCTAAATGTATCTGGGGCTAGTTAAAAATTTCACTTTGAATCACTTCAGAGAGAGAAATTAACTGAGTTTCTATAAAGAGCTTTTTTGTGTTCATTTGAATTCACTGCTAAGCACTCTTTTAAAAAAAACTGCATTTTTCATCATAATAAAAAGAAAATATGATTCCCTTAATGAAAAACAAACATTTTTGTTAAGAACTTGTTAAACATTTAAAAACCTGAATATTTGAAAGAAAAACCAACAAATAAAAAGGATCAGCACATACTTGTTAAAAGTACACACACACGCAACCACATATCATATTTAAATTCTTGTCATTCCACATTCCAGGGAGTCGTCATCAGTATTATGATAAGACCAAGTTTTCAAAACTTGTTTACTCATGTATAACTCCCACATTACATTTTATATTTTACATGTCATTATTATTATGATGTACAAACAGTCACATATTCCTTAAATTTCAAATCTAACTCAAAAGGTATTTTTGTTAAATTGGGTTTTGTTCAAAAATATAATAAAAAAAGGACTTTTTTTAAATGTGTACTGAAAATAATGTTCAAATTTTATTACTTTTAATAATAATACAAAATCATAATATTGATAAAAGAAAATCTTCTTTTAAGATGATTTAATGTATGATACCTTTTTTCTTTTTTATATTGTTATATTGAAATAAGAGTATGCGGTAAATGAATGTGAAAAAGATATTTCAAGTGAAAAAAAAATAAAAATAATACTATGAAAGAAATGTTTTGGAATCGAATTTTCATTAAAATGAGATTTCATTTGTGTGGGCTTCATTGATTTTTGATAAGCTTTTAATGGAGATTTAATTTAATAAGTTATTTTAAATTTGGTTTTATTTTATCCCATTTTAGGTGGATGAAGGTATCGAGGCGATGCTTTGTTGTTGGTTACAACAACTCCAAGAATTTGGTGGTCCTGAAGTTGAAAAACCTGATTTATTGAAAGGCTCAATTGGTTCTTTGAAAAATCTCGGTTTGCCAAATGCCAAAAATTCGAGTAATGCAAGTCTGACACGTCACAATACACTTGCTGATGTTCGTGCCAGATATAATGTAAGTTTTTTTTTCATTATCATGAAACAATGCACTAACATTTATTTTATCTCTAGGGTGATATTGTTCAATTAAAAGAGATAAGTGGTGTAACTGGTACAATTGAGTTAAAAACGAAGGCAATGGATCACCTTTTGGTAGCTCATGCATTAAGACATGAAAATATCAATCCACTTATTGGTGAGCTTATTTTATTGCTTTCGGGGTTATTATACTTCATTTCATTAGATCAAGACTTTTGAAAATGATGTTTATTTTTCTTTTTTCAATTCATTTAATTTTCAAGCCTCATAGAATTATCAAGATTTGTTTATTTATTTATTTGTTTTTCAGCTATTTATTTATCTACTGGGTAGATTAAAGTAATGAATATTTTTTTATACTATGTCTATTCGATTTTCTTTAAAACAGAAAAATAATCGTTTTTCTTTCAATTTCACTGCCCCGGCTAACTTAATTTCTGTAGACCATTCAGATTAAAATATTTAGACAAGTACGTAAAAAACTAGTAATAAAAATAATTTCATTGAAAATCATATCGTGTTTTTGTTGTGTCTACAATTGTCGTCTGTAACATTTTTTCTTCTCTTTATTACGCACAAAATATAAAATGTAATTCATACAGCAAAAAAAAAGTCATACCCTTTTTTTCTCTTTATTTTAGGGCAAAAGTTCATGTTAAACAAGTAAATATTTGTTTTGTGTATTATAGCGCAACGACAAGACATGTCATGTCCTAATTTTGAACATGATAAAACATATTTTTTTTTCCTTTTAAATTGTGTCTTGTCTTGTCACGCAGAATAAACAAAAAAAAACAAGGCGTCTCCATTATATCTCTTGCATAAATAAATCACTCAATTCAACGTTACATTAAATAGGCAAAATCCATCTAAACAAGGAAATGGAAAAATTTTCAGAATAACAGTCAATTACCAAATTGATACATATCCGATTAAATATATTTGAATAAAATGTTCATTGAACTTCCCACGCACTTTGTATTTACTGTCATATCATACATCTGTTTTTTAGATGTCAATATGTTTCAAAATAAACAGATAAAAAAACATGAATAGAATTTTTTTTAATATCCTTTAGCATGTATAAACACGATGTTTTGATTAAAACTGTTTTCATCTTATGACATTTTGTGCTGAAATAACGTAAATGAAAAAAAAATAATTTGATTGAAAAAGCAATAATATTCGAATAAAAGTGCTCTGGGCGTTTCAATAAATAACTATTTTACTTATTGTGAATTGATCATGCATGAAATGAATCAATATCACAGATGATGAAAGTATTAAAATTCTCATCTAATAGTATGGGAGGTTAGATTTGAGGGTATTTTGATTTTCAGCTCCTACTTTTCGGAAAACTGTTAAACAAAAAGCTTAATTTTTTAATAAAATTTATCAATTTGAAATGGAAACGCCTTATTAATATACAATTTGTTGAGTTTTACAGTGGAGACGTCTGGTTATTTTTAATTTAACTGAAAACAGGACCATTATATTAAATCTATGTTCATATGTGACTGAATTCATTTTATCAGTTATACAATTTTAATAAATAATTTCCATACAACCACAACTAAATAAATTAATATTAGGTAGACTAACCTCCAATCACACACATTACTTAAACCACATGCTGACAAAAAAGCTTATAAGCAATCATTACGAAACCAACTTCAACCCACATCCATTCTAGTATGATATTAATTTAAAATTTTATCAATACCAGACGACATTTATTCGTTTGCAATATAAACGTACCATTTATATATTTTTTTCTTTTCTCTTTTGAATCACAAATGTTTGAATTTCTTTCATAAGCTTTGATTTAAATACAGATTTTATTCAAAAGAGTTCTTTGAATGATCGAATTCGTTGAATATTTTAGTAAAATTAATGTTCATTCAGGTGCTGTCCTTTGATTAAATTATCAAGTTCTAATAGTTTATTTAAGTGCATCCCCTTATAACAAAAAAAAACATTGTTGCTAAAAATATATGAAAGCTCAGTCTTCTAATGCGCTCTCTAGAATTCTTTTTTTTATATTTTTTTCTTATTTTTTTCTTCTGACAAACGACAGAAAAATAAAAATCTGTTAAACGAAATGAAAGGTAATACCAAAATGACGTGCAAATACTATTCAATTTGTGCACATACAAAAAATTACTCACAAAACTCTTCAATTTTATTTTTTTCTTGCTGTACAAGCGTATTAGATGTGTGTTCTTTTACCATGACATTACACATTTGACAAACAAACATCAGAAAAAAATCTACAGAATTGTATTCATAGCAAAATAGTAACGTAATTATCTTGAGTGAGCATAAACGGCTCGAATGTGTGTGTGTGTGTGTGTGTTTTTTCGTCAAATTGTGCTGAACTGATTTGATTTGTGATTTTGTAAGCTGATATTTCTTGATTACCGTTTATTTTTTTTTTTTTGGTGTTTTAAATAAAATTAATTAACTTACATGTTTTTTTAATACATGAAATAAACAAATTAGGATGGATAAGTGATCCCCAACGCACGGCAATGGTATTTGAATATTGTTCACGTGGTTCATTGCAAGACGTTCTAATCATGGATGAGATAAAACTTGATTGGTCATTTCGTTTAAGTCTCTTAACTGATGTTGTTCGAGGAATGCGTTATTTGCATTCATCTCCGATTCGAGTGCATGGTGCTTTATCATCAAGGAATTGTGTTGTAGATGCACGATGGGTACTTAAAATCACCGATTATGGATTACCTGCATTTTATGAAGCTCAGGGATTATCAATGCCAGTTAAAAGTGCTAAGGAATTACTTTGGACAGCGCCTGAAGCATTGAGAGGCACAAAAAATTATCCGAAATATGGTACACAACCAGCTGATGTCTATTCATTTGGGATAATTATGCAAGAAGTTGTTGTTCGTGGTGAACCGTATTGTATGCTCTCGCTATCTCCGGATGAGATAATAGCTAAAATTAAGAAACCGCCACCATTGATACGGCCATCTGTGTCAAAGGGAGCAGCACCTCCCGAAGCCATCAATATAATGCGTCAATGTTGGGCAGAGAATCCTGAAATGAGACCTGATTTTGTAACGTAAGTACCTTGAATTTTAATTGAAATGATAATTAAATTCAAAATTTCACAGGGTCTGTGAACGCTTTAAACAATTAAACCAAGGTAGGAAAGTTAATTTTGTTGATACGATGTTTCAAATGCTTGAGAAATACTCAAACAACCTCGAAGAGCTTATAAGAGAAAGGACTGAACAATTAGAAATAGAAAGGAAGAAGACAGAGCAACTTTTGAATCGAATGTTACCCATGTAAGTCAATATAAAGCCTGAAAAAATTGATATTAACTATGTGAAATTTCATCTAGATCCGTTGCGGAAAAACTAAAAATGGGTCTTGCTGTAGATCCAGAAGAATTTTCCGATGTGACAATCTATTTCAGTGATATTGTTGGCTTCACCACAATTGCAGCTCATTGTACCGCTGTTCAAGTGGTTGACTTACTGAATGATCTCTACACTTGTTTCGATGCAACAATCAATGCCTACAATGTATACAAAGTAAGAAAATATCCTTAAGGAAAAACAATCAAGAAACACATCTTTTGTTTTCACAATTTTCTTTGATTAACACGAGAACAAAGGAAACTTATTTTTCAATTTTTCTATTCTTTATTCCAATTTTCATTATGCCAAACAATAGGTTGAAACAATTGGCGATGCGTATATGGTAGTAAGTGGATTGCCATTGCCAATTGCAGATCATAGTGAGCAAATTGCAACAATGGCTTTAGATTTACTTCATCAAAGTGGAAACTTCAAAGTACGTCATCTACCAGGCGTTCCCTTACAATTACGAATTGGACTTCATACGGGTATGGTTTTTTGTTAGCTTTTTCAATTATAACTTTAACAAATGAAAACTTTATTTTGAAAAACAACAAAACTTTAATCCACAAAGAGATTAATCATGTTTTTCAAATAATAATACATAATAGTTTTTCTTTGCTTTTGTTCTAAATGAAAACCAACATAAAATATATATTTTCTATTCTTTTGTTTTCCATGTAACAGGACCTTGTTGTGCAGGTGTTGTAGGCTTAACAATGCCACGCTATTGTTTGTTTGGAGATACTGTAAATACGGCCAGTAGAATGGAATCAACAGGTAAGTCAGGATAAACTTTGGAATTAGGATTAAAAAAGTTTTCTTCATGAATATCAACGTTTCCTAATGTATGTGCGGGTGTGTGTGTGTTTTCAATTAAAAACAATTTTCATTTAATCGAGTTAAGTTAAATAATTATTTTAATTTAACTTTCCATTCAATTTGAAATAATAATTTAGAAGCAATAACAATACACATTAGAATAACAAAATATTGAATTAGTTTCCAAATAATGACTACACGTGTCCATTCATATGCAAAATGTGAAAATTTTAGTTCAAACACAAAAGTTTGAATATAAATCACTCTTTTCTATAGAATAACAAAACATTTCATGCAGATTTAGTCAAGGTTGGTTCATAGATTGTGTGTATGTGTGTGTGTGTAAGTTCACAAGAGATATAAATAATTAAACAATGTTCGTAGACTGAAAGTCAATATTTATTCAATTTATTTCCCAATAATCTACATTTATTTTTCATTTTTTTGTATCTCAATTTAATTGATTGCTACAATTGAGCAAATAATTGATTTTAAATTGAGCAATGATAATATTTTCATTTAGGTTCGTCCTGGAGAATACACATGTCACAAGAAGTGTGTGATCGGCTAGAGGAGGCAGGTGGTTACATCATCGAGCCAAGGGGTCCAATCGAGATTAAGGGAAAAGGAGTTATGAATACTTACTGGTTGCTAGGCAAAGAAGGATTTAATAAAACGTTGCCAACACCACCACCAATTGGGTAAGTAAATTTTATGTATATATATTTTTAATTAAATTACGTTCATCGCTTTAAAATAGGGAGAAAATAAAATACATTTTTGTGCTAATTAAATTTTTGTGTTAATTAATTTTTGTACTTGACTTTCAAAAAATATTGTAATTAAATTTTGCGTTTATTCGCATAAACTTTTATTTTCATGCTACATTCATAAAAATCTACAGGGAGGCACATGGGTAATTTTTTAATGGTCTTTTAATTAAATATTCGTTATTTGATTATTTTTTTTCTCTTTTCCTTCTTTTTTCTTTAACATGTAAAATGATAGTTTGGACGAGTCTTTGATACGTAATTCAATTTTAATGAAATCATCAGAGTCGAATCGTCTCAGTGTGCACACGAACAGTAGCAATCCTTCGTCAAGTCATTCGCCATCTGTGACGGGTGAGCAAATTGACGTGAAAGTTGAAATTACACCACCACCACCTGTTACTCAAGCACCTGAGATTGAAGTCCCACCTAATATGCCAAAATCGTATTCAAATGAATCAACCTCAACTCTTAGTGTTACAACTAGTGAATATCAAATTAAAAGTAATACACCAAGTCCACAACAAAGAAAATATTCTGAAATTGGTGAATACAGTAATTTGCTTTCTGCTGTTGGAAATATAACACGCCTTAATCCATCACCAACAGGTTCCACTGCCTCAACTCGTTTCTTTAAACGTATCGAAGAAATGATTGATCTTTCCTCACCTTATAACCACTACAAATGTCTCAGTCCATCTGAAACGAATCTCAGTCAGTTTATTGATGCCCGCACAAGTGCATTTACACATCATCGTAGTGACTCAATGAGACCTGGATCTGGACGATTGTTACGTCGTCAATTTAGTTTGGATAAAGATGATGCAGCTGCATTGCAACAAAGTCATCGTGCTCGACAAGAGGCAAACAGGGCGGCCACACAAAATGCCCAAAGAATGATGAAACAACACAGTATCAGTACAGCTCAAGATTTGGAAAAAATTGAAGAAAATCCCATATCACCACAAAATAGTCAAAATAATCATCATAACAATAGTAATGGAAATAACGATAGTAATTCTATATTAAAAACTAAAGAAAAAACAAGAGGTGACAATATAAAATCAATGTCACTCAATGCAAATGACTCATCACTTGGCAGTGAAAACAAAAACGATGTAAATTTGAATGTTGAACGTTTAGCTATTAGATAGGACACATTGTAAGCGTAGTTAGGAAACCCCATTTAAAAAAAAACTTATACACAATCATAACTTTTCATTGTAGTAATGACCCAGGAAATCTAAAATTAAAATTTTAATCAGATATCCATTTGTCTTCCTATCATTGAATCTGGTTAACTTTTTTTATTATTATTTCATTCACACACACTCTTCAACGTAAAATAACTCCATATTCGATTCATATCCATAAATGTCATAAAAAGTGTTTTCCATATAAAATAATAATTAATCGTTTTTTTCATGCTAAATAAATTAATGTTTCATAAACACTCGAAACTCTCCCACATTGATATGACACTTATTGGAGTACCGCAAACACAAAAGTATGTTTGAATTTACTATTTTACACCGAATGACGTTACCACTCACTCTTAAAATAATATTATTAAAAATAGATTAAACTAAATTACCATAAATGAGTTATATCATGTAAAAAACACACGAATAAATCTCTCATGGTTTTAATGTTATTATCATTTTTTTTTTAATTTAAATAACTGGATCTGACATAATTCAGTAATCATTTTTATACGTGCTTGACAGGAGTTTTTCCTCAATGAATATGCAAAAATAGGTTACAATGTATAATTTGTAATTTATATCGCAACACCAACACACTTCACTGCAATAAAAAAATAGGTGGGTCTAATAAACGTCATGATAAAAATTAAAATTTAAAAATAAACATGATTAAAGTCGAAATGAGAGAGGAAAATTTAAGGAAATCCTGAATGAGATGAGGTTCAAAAAGTTTTTCATTGTAAAAGGAATCGTTAAATAGAATTTTCTTGATATAGGCTGCACTCTAAACGTGGCATACTGATATTATGACAAATATATTTATTATGTTTTCAATTTTTTTCTTCTCAAAATATCTCATTCCAGTCTTTTCTAATCCTTCTGTTACTCAAAGGATAAAGGTTAAAAAATATTAATCAAAAATGGTTTCTATTCATGCTTTTTAACAAAGGTATGATCTAATATGACGTTTATTAAATTTAAAGTGATTCAACATGTAATTTAGAAAATTTAACCAATAAAATGTGTTAGAAAGTGCATTTGAATATGCCTCAAATTTATCGAGGACTGACCTTTGGAAGTTATTTTTTTTTTTGAATTGGATTATCTTCATTTTAAAGGCATTTTCTTTGCCTTCCATTTCCATAAATCATTCAAATACATTTTTTTGTAAAAGGCAAGCTGATCAAAGTGATTTCAAAAGATCATTTTATGTTCATAAATCATTTAAAATAATCGAAGTTTAATAAAAAAAATGGACAGTGACGTAGGATATGAAAGGGTTCATTTTTGCTGAAAGCATTTTAAATTTAATTTTTAATAAACAATTTATATAAAAGAAAGAGATGGGTCAGTTGCCAGTTACAAAATTAAATTATTGTAAAAAAAAATTTAAAAAAATCCAATCCTTGAAAGTTAAAGTTTATCTTTTATTTTATCTTTAATCGGATTTTGGCCTTTTTCTAACCTCATTCCAAAAATAGTTCATTTAATTCATGATATGATTGATTCAATTTGTTAACTTTTCATTTTTTGACATTAATCTGAAATCAAATCTAAGAAAGCAAATTTTTTACCCTACTTATTTTAAATTCAATCAAAATTTCCTGACTTTGATTATTGCATCATAACACAAATTTTTATGAAAATACATTTCATTCCTTTTCCGTTACAGCTCCAATTCACAAACTAAATTTTAAAAAATGTCACAACGATGCACTTAATATAATCTAAAATGTATTGGAAAAGTTTCCCAACATTTTTTCTATCAATCCATAGTTTTTACATTTTTTTCAAAGTTTTGTGCCTACGAGAAAACACGAAATTGCAAAATAAATGTTTTAAAGTTGAAATAAATTGTAAAGGCAAACATTTATTTAGCTAGGTAAATATTCTATTTTTATTTTGTTTTTTATTCCTTAGTTGCTTATTTTAGCCTGAGCAAAAAAAAAGGAATTTACCTTACATTTCAACAAATGTTATGTGTGTGTGTGTGCGAAAGTAAAATGAGATCTAAACAAAATATTTAGATAGGAATTTTTACATTTCATCTCGTTGTTTGTTTCGTTTTTTCCTGTGAATTTTCTTGATTTTCAAAATTATATTAATATAAAATTAAGTTTACATTCAAGTGAAAACTAAATATTTTTCTTTCATTTTGCGTTAAAAAAATATTTTAACTAATTTAATTAAATTGAAAATCAGTTTAAGATACTATTAAAACATTTCCAAAGTCTTGAAATAGCCTGAAGCAGGAAAAGATAACATAAATCAAATCATATTAACTACCAGACCACATTTTACACATTTAATATAATGATTACATAACACCAACATCATCTGTTTCTTCACACCTTTATCAAGTTGGAAGTAAATTTGAACACATATTGAAGGAATTTCTTTCAATTTCGGTTGCTTCATATACATCTTAAAAGGTATCATCATTGTATTTTCATTTCTGTTTTTTGTTACCTAATAATACACAACACATCACATCAGATTCAGGCACAATACAAAACAATAAAGATTAGATCAGTGTGAATGATATTAGAAAATAAATAAATGATTTTGTATGTATGGTGTGAAACTAAATACACACATTTTAGCTATTTGATTTTATGCCTTTGTATATGTAAATTATAGGTGAGGGACAATACATGATCTATGTATTTAGTCATCAGAGAGTCTTTTATCTTGTATTATTTTTATTCTTTTATCATTTGAAATGAAAAGAATCAATACGAAAAAAAAGGAAACAAAACAGAAATGAAGTTGTATATTTGAATAAATTTAGTTTTTTTTTTGTTTAACATTTCATAGATTATACAATAGGAACGCGTGCCTCGGGAATAAATTTGCATGTTTTCGATTGTAAATAAGTAGTAGAAGATATTTTGAAGTAAATTGGAAAGGAAAAGCACTCATAAAACAATTTCCTGGCTCCATATTACTGGGAAATATCTTCAGCTTGATTATCCGAATAACTAGGGCACGGTGCAGTGGTTAGCGTGATCTTAAGGATGGCAATTCGATTCTCGCTCCAGCCGTGAAGCTTTACAATCTCAAATGTCCCTTTTTCCGGGTACTCAATTTGAGTTAAAGGCTAGATAAAGATGGCGACTACTTGGAATGACAGGATAAAAGCTAAATCTCTCAGATGATTATAACGGGCATTGCTCAATGGGCCCGACTGATGGCCTTAATAGCCACCCTACAAATCTGATCTAACTCTAATAACTGTATTTAGCCTGCGGTGTTTTATAAATTAGACTTTACAAAGTAGGATTTATTTCAAATATTCAAGCTAACAATGTTTTCTTTTAAGTAACAGCAATAACAAAATAAACAATCACGTTTTGTTCTGTCTTAAAATTAAAAGAAAAAAATAATAAGTTATCTTCCATCTTCATAAAGCTAGTGTACATCCAAATAAATAAACAAAAGTGTTAATGGTACACAAATGACTTAAAAAATGTTATTCTTAACAGATTCATGTATTTCATTGAAAAACATTCTCGTATACAAGACATGACTAGGTGAAGTGTTTGCTAAGATAAAGTCAAATACATAAGAAAATTTTCTAAGTATGTTATAAATAATAAATATGTTTTCTTCTTTTTATTCATTACATGATTAAATAACTTGAAACAGAAAGAGAGAAGACTCATAGCAAAAAATATTTAAATACTCTTATTTTTCTTTTTAAATTACATAAAAAATTTGAAGTTGAACTGAATAAGCGAAATCTTGACTCATTCTAAAATTTGACTCTACAATGAGACTCTCAATGATTTTACATGGAATGTACAAAAAGTCTCTCCAATTTTTTTAAACAAAACTTAACTATTTCTCATCATAATTTTCATTTAAATCTATTGATTTGAAAACACCTCATAAAAAGTCATATTAAATTTTTTTATATAACTTAAATGCATCATGTCCTCATATCTCTTTAAGTCACGTTTTTAATTAGTTACCATCTTTAAACTCATATAAAAACGAGTAGAGTGAAATCAACATAATAAAAAAATACAATTCGTATACCCTAGTAAAGAAAAAGTAAAAGAATCCTTAACATTTTAATAGCTTTAGATGATGATCACATTACACCCTGGACGGTAGTAATGATGCATTATCACACCAATCATCATCCATTTTAGCATTAAGTAAAAAAAAGTAAGGTAAGAAAAAAATTTAATAGCATTAAATACACTCTAGGAAAAAAACAGTCATTGTTGTTATTAAATTATGACCTTTGAAAGTAATTTTTATATAATTAAAATTTAAAAAAATGTAAGAATTTCAATGTTACATGTAAAAACTTTGTCTGTTAAAAACTTTTCAGACTTTAAAAAGCAAAATGAAAGTTGATGAAATGCATTCAATGCATAAAGTTTTTGTAAAGAGTACCTTAATTAAATGTTTATTTATCATCATAAAACTATGTGAAAAAAAAAATTTTAATTATAACAAGAATTTCTTTTAATGAAATAGGAGAGAAAAACACAAAAGTCATATAAAAGCTTTAGTAGATTTAACAATGTTATACTTGAGATATTATAAAATGATGAATTAATCATAAATTTGATGAAAGAAAACGCGTTTTTAAAAATTTCATCATGTGTCAAATATTTTTTACAATAAATAATAATAAAAATAAAAAAATTACATGCATGTTTCACATCCACTTGAATCATATATCATCATGATCCCTTTAGAGTGAATATGTGTAAAAATATGAAAAATTTGAATATTAAATATGTTATAAAATGAAATATGATTAATGACTATCTGTTAAAAAAAATATATGAAAAAAAGTAGTGATAAATGTTTTATAAATCAATGTTTTGATGTTAATTGTTATGAAAATAAATCACAACTAAGATAAAAAAAAATAATGAAATGATGATATTAAAATAAAATGGAATAAAATATTTATAATGTAGAATTTTATTCAATTTGTTTTTAAATGAAATTATATTAAATGACAAAAAGTTTTTTTTATTTTTATTTTATTAGATACAAATTATTAAAACTCGCGGAAAATTAAAAAAAAAAATAATGAAAAAAGTTTGAAACCATTGATGATAATTTTTTTCATTTCAAATTTGAAGCTTTACAAACTTTGTATTCATCTTATAAAAATATTTTGATTAATTATGAAGAAAAAAAATACAATTGAAATGTTTAAAAAAAATTGATTGAATTGTTTTTATTGCCACATCATCGAGTTTCGAACTATCAGAAACGATTTAAAAAAAAAACATCAAATTTATCAATGCATTTTTGAATTGAAATTGATTACAATTCTTGGAAATGCGGTCGTGTGTATTGTTAACAATCACGTGTTAATTTAATTCAATAGATTTTTGAAATTTCTGCTCACCTGCTCGATTTATAAAAATTTAACAAGTGAAAACACTGTATAAATCTGGATCATGATAAAATACAACAAATTTAACACGTGATTTTTATTTTTTTTATGGAAAAGTTGTTGTTGTGTTTTCCCTTGATGTCTCAAGACCCCTTGAACAGAACATATTTATAACATTAAAAACATCTTTCAAAAAGTAACAGATTTTAAATGAAATTTATATTTGATACCAACAAATTTTACTTGCAAAATACATTTTAAACTGCTTTTAATCCCTAAAATAGATGTGGTTTGTATACAATTTTGTAAATGTAACTGAGAATGCAGAACATAAGTTTAAAATACCCCAAAAGTAAGGTTAAGTATCAGGATTATGTGTGTTCAATTGAAAATAAAATGCATACTGTAAAAGTTTATATAAAATTATTTCTTTTAAATCCTTAATTGAGATAAAAATTTATAAAGAGCAACTTGCCAATGGTTACAAAATGTCTTTTCATTCAAAGTTTCTACAGTTTATTGAAAATAAATAAATAAATAAAATAAAAAAATAAGTTTTAAAGAAAAATTTTCTTTTACAGTAACTTAATTTTTTATTTATTTTTTTTTTCAAAGACATTTCCAACCAAGTTCCATCGTGAAAAAGAAAATGAATGACAATATCTTGCAGAAATAATAATAAAAAACTTTTTAACAGGATTAATAATGTTTATAAAAAGTTGCAAAATCACTTAATAGAGATGAAGATTACAATGATAAGCGTTACAAGAACACGAACTCAAAAAAAAAACAATCAATTTTTACCAAATCGGGCATTGATTCTACTTCATTGTGATATAATGCATTTAAAGCTGTACAAACAATGGGATTAAATTGATGTTATCTCTTGTTGCAGATATTTAGCATGAAAAATATTATTGAAGGGATTTAAAATGTAATTCCAAGTTGAATACTGTTCATTGCACTGATACACAATTTTTTCACATTTCATTGAATTTGAATTTAAAAAAAAGGAGTACTGCAATTTGAGATAAAATCCATGCATAATAATCAATAACTTAATTTGGATATTTTACGCTTATTATTCACACCAAATTATAATCATATTAATTTTATTTTTTTCAAACAGCTTTAATTGTAGTGAAATACATTCAAATGAACAAATTTTATCACACTCCTCGCAAAATTTTATTTTCATTTAAACCGAATAATTTCGAATAATCCTTTTAGTAAATCACTAAAAAGCAAATATTTATATTTTAAATGTAAAAAGTTAATATTTATTCAACAATTGTTTTAGTTTCATTTGAAATGTGAAAAATGTTTATTTTGGAGTTTTATTTTATTAGGACTTTGTTAAGATGAACTACGAACAAAATTTTATTTGGAATTTAAAAAAATTGGGCTGAACGGGGATTCGAACCCCGGGCCTCTTGCACCCAAAGCAAGAATCATACCCCTAGACCATTCAGCCGCTATATTTGTAGCTCATTGATAAGTTCATCACTTTTTATGGTTGGCACACATTTGAAGATACAATAAAGATAATAATAATAATAAAAAAATATATGAATTTAAATGAATCAAATAGTGAAAGAAAAAAAAATATAAAAATCATGCATTCACTTTTACGTTAACGGTCAAACAACGAAATTCGGTAAACACTTCAAATATGTTAATGTGAAATTTCATTCATATCATTGTATAATTATGAAGAGATTTGAATAATAAATCGCTTTTGACAATGAATTTCAAGATCCAATTACTCAGTTTGTCTAAATGAATGTGAAAAAAAATTAAAGTTATGGTTTTTTTGATAAATGATCTGATTTTCTAAAAAACGACGAGTTTTATTACACTGATTCAATATTCACTTCCATTACTTCAATAAATTTATTGATGGTATTTTATCGATTAATAATTTTATTGCAGTAAAAAGACATTTATTTGATGTTTTGGTAAAAATACGGCACTATTTGGTGCGTTACCTATCAATTCAAAAAAAATGTGTGCTTATTGAATCAGTTGTTTGTCTGTCTTTCTGTGTCAACTTGAATCATATCTTCTCACAATATTCTAGTCCATTGATACACTGTAAATTTTTTATAAGATTTTTACTCAGTCCGTGTTACAATTTGTTGAATTTGCTCTATGATAATGCGCTCCTTTAAATTATTCACTACAAATTTCTAAATTTTTTAGCGTATTTCTTGAAGAATGTTCGCGTATTGCGCGCGGTCATGCTGTCCGTCCGTCTGTGTCAATGTCGCCAATCATTGAAAAATGTCTCCAATCATTGAAAAATGTCGCCAATCATTAAAAAAGTGTCGCCAATCATTTAAAAAGTGTCGCCAATCATTAAAAAATGTCGCCTGACCAAAAGCAATATAAAATAACATAATGCGCTCGTGTATGTCATTCATTACAAGATTCTAATTTTTTTTATTTTTGTATCTCAACCGCTGTTTCGAAAAAATAAACGAATAAGCAAATAAAAAAATGAGGCTCTTACTACCTTCCATTGACAAAAAATTAATTAGATCAAAGTTATTATAATCCAAATTTAACAATTCATCTGAAGTTTCCAATAACTGAAATTAACGGTACAAAACTATGCAATGAATATTCAAACAAATTTAATGAATTTTATCAAACAAAAATTGTTACATTAAATTCCATAAAAATTAAACTAAAAACTGTTTGCACAAAATGAATATTCAATTTTCCATGTACAATAAAAGTGAATTTCAAGATTAAGAAAGAATTTTTAATACTCTAGAGTAGTATTTGCAACTGTACTTACTTTAATGACCAACTTTTAAATGTAATTACACTAAATATGTTTCTGTTCATTTCATTTAATTTATTTATATTTAATGTTGTAACTTTAATACTTACTCTTATTAGAAATTCCTCGGTAAAAAAAATATTTTCGAAGAATGTATCCAAAATATGCTTCAAAGAGTGAAATCACGTTAGCGGTTTATAATGAATTGTCCCAAGAGTTATAAATTTTTGTCTCAATTTGAACATTAATAAGGGGAATTTTTCTTGTTTTTCAGTATTTTTTTTGATATTATTGTTCTTTAACAACTAAATTATGAATTCTGGGCACGTCCTCGTTTAAATGGGACTTTTTAAAATTATGGTTAAGCATTGAAGTGGCACATTTAAATTTGTTACATTAAATTATACTTTTTTTGTTTTTATTCAAGCGATTTACAATGAAAATACAATAAACTTGCTCCTAATTTTGTGATTTATAAAAAACGGAACTAAGTGTCATATGGTTTTTGTCAATATGCTTCCAAGTCAACGCGTTCATAACAAGAATATCACATATAATACAACACTCAATTAATGTTGATTATGGTGGAGAAAAGAAAAATATTATTTCGTCATTTTCTACAATCGTTGGACGATGATGAAGCAATTACTTTTGTTGTTTCAGACTTTTACTTGGTATGAGGAAATGGAACCATGAATTTCGTATATTAAGTGTAAAAAAATAATAATTTTCTCACTTTATTAAGTCTTGAAAATAATATGGCACTTTATTGGCGATACAACTTATCTTATACGTCATAATTGATAAGGATTTGAATTAAACATTTCTTAAATCAATAATTTTTACTTTTTGCAATGGAATGTCGTGTTTCAAGTCTTCAAATTTTTCATCATCATAATCTGTAAAAAGGATCCATTTCTGATTAGGAAAATTCTGCTTTAACTCAGCTAATACCGGATTGTAACCAGGATAATCACGATTCCGGAATTCACTGCAAAATAAAAAAAAAAATATATTTTTGAGTCTATTCATACTCATATTTATGATTATACGTACACAGCTATCGTAATATTTTTATTAACAATTTGATTGTGTAGAAAATCTTCAAAAAATGCATTCCATTCAATCATATTTGGAGTGGCAAATAAAAACTGAATTAAACCTTCATTAAACATTTCTCGCATTACGTCACGATCTTCCATTTCAAGTTCATTGTGATATTTTTCGATTTTCATTTCAGGAAATTGATTTTTTATAACATTAATCCAACTATCGATGTTCTTCAAATGATGAATCAAAATAATTCCTTGCTTCTTCTTAAGCAGAGTTGGTAAAAATACTGCTGTGCTTTTAACGTAAATGTTATCTACGTTATTAAGGCGATAAATTTCATCTTGGAATTCTTCTACTCCAGGCTCACTTTTGATTGCTTCCATTTTTTTAATTTTTTTAATATTATTATTAAATTATTGTGAAATACTCGACTGACTTTACAGAGGACTAAATAAGAACTAATAATTCGTTAAAAAAAATGAAAAAACACTCTCAACACTCTCAAGTGAAATGGAGTGTCCTTAAGTGAACATTAAAGTTAAGTCATTAAGTTGGGTTAAGTCATTAAAAATACAATGAACACATTGTATCAATTGCATACAAACAAACAAACATATCATATGAATCTGTTGCCCGAACCAAATTTTATGAAGTGTGAATGAAATAACTCAGAATAATTCATAATGCTTTTTTTTCTGTCTGTGTGTATGTTCACATACAAAAATCGGTTCATTTTCGAAGAAAGAAATCAAAAAATTATTCATATGTGACATAATATTGCATACTTAAGTTAGTACAATTCAGAAAATTAAACGGTGATAATAGTAAAATAACATTGGCCTGCACAAAAAAATATAAAAAAATAACATAATAAAATCAAACATTTCATGAAATTGTAATCAACTTTTACTAAATTTTCAAATCAAATCACGATGGATAACAAATCACTTTTAAGAGAATTTTTATCCAATTTCAATGATGACTCATTTTACATTTTAACAAATATTAAGAACGTTTGTGAACGTTTAGAAGCATTTGAGGTTCCTGCACTTGTTGAAAAAAAGCAAGTTATTATTTTTACACCGCACATTCGTCAAATTGATTATGAATTTAAGCGCCTTCGTGCAATGAAGTTATCAGTAGAAAAATATGATTTCAATACAGAAAATGATGAGCGTGAACGTATTTTGAATGAATTTCGTCAGGGTTCAGTGCAATTTTTATATGCAACGCCGCGAATGTACATGGAAAAACGGAATAAAGAATTTAAGCCATTTGTACATGAAATGGTAAAATTAGGAAATTTATCTTGTATTGTTTTTAACGATGCAAAAGCATTTTTAAAATAGTGAGTATCGAACTAAAATCGATCGAATTTAACTGTTTTTTTATTTTCTTCCAGTCAAAATGATACGACGAATTACGAAGGCTATGCCAAATTCGTTGAATTGAAGGATTTTTGTCCATCACAGAAATGGGTTATAATTGGAGAAGATTTTTTGCACACTGAAGACTCAAAACTCATTCATCGTATTACAACTGGCTTACATATTTATAAATTTAAATTGATAACGATGGAAAATAATCGAGTTATGTACTGCCAAACTGATAAAAGTGGTGAAAATATTATTCAATTTGCTTGTGATGATTCTGAAAATAATTTGAATTCTGATTCTGTTGATGAAACTGGAGATGAGACTGAAGATGAGACTAAAATGCATCTAGAGTAATTGAAATACTCTGAATTCAGCATTTCTAGTAATGACAGTCAAATTCACCTAAAAGTTTTTGATAAGATAAGAATTAACGTTATCTCTTTACATTAATAAAATAAAAATAAAAATGACTCACTAATCAAATGTTATTTGTTTTTCTTTACTTTTGAGAATTTGGCGCGAATTTAACTCATTCAAATATTGCGAAAAGATAATTCGATAAGGTAATCAATGATAACTAAACGTTATCACATTAAAAATTTCCTAAAACGCAAAAACATGTTAGTACAGGTTCAACTGTAGTGTCCAATAGTTATTTTTTTTAAGATGAACTTGGAAGAACACTTAAAAAAAATGTATGACGAAATGAGTCAAGCTTCAAAAGTAGAATTTTGCATTTTAACTTCTGCAGATAATATTGAAGAAAAGATTGAGAGTTTTGTCAATCCAGCAATTGAAGAGCAGAAACAAGTTATTGTATTTTCTAATCGTGAAACAATTGAACGAGAAGTACATCAGCTTAAAAAATTGAATTTTTCAGTTGAAGGTCACTTTTCTCAAAGAGATGAAACAATAGAAGAATCGAAGCAAAGACAAATGGAAGGACAATTTTTAATCGAAAAGTTTGAAAACAACTTGATCCAATTTCTGTTTATAACTCCTCAAATGTACATTAAAAATTCTGACTTTAAAAACTTTGTTCACAGGATGATTGAAACAGAAAAGTTGTCAGCTATTGTAGTGAATGGTGCGCGTTATTTTGATGATAAGTAGTAAGGTTTTTTATTAAATACTAACATAATTCTTCATATTTAATTTTTTTTCTACAGTTATGATGATGGTGATTTTCCCGGCAATTATCAATTAGCGGAATTGAGGAAAATATATCCATCACATAAATGGATTGTGATTGTGGAACCAGAAAAATGCAATCATCTTAATGAAATTGCTGAAAAATTATATTGCAAAATGAATTTAATAAAAAAAGATTTTTCAGCATCATGGAACAAACAGTAAACATTGCTTCAATGAACGAAATTTCTATTCCAAGTACATTGACATGTAATTTTAATAAAGAAAAATCGTTTTCTTTTTATTTTGAAAGGTTAAGGTTAAATTTATTTTAAGATACTGTCTCAGATATGTTCATTTATTTTCTACTTAAATATTTCATGTATACTTATAATAATAATAATAATAATAAAGGGCTTTTTACATCATACGTATTCTATCTATAGTCTAAATATTAATCGTAAAATATTAAATATTTTATGTAGTACTTAAAAAAGGTATGTGAAAGAGTAAATTAAATTAAATTAAGGTGCAATGACCTAGATTCTCATCTCATTTTTATGCTTCCTTATCTTAAATCAACATTATTCTTGTTTCTTGTATAAAGAAGGATGTAATTTTATTCTGTCAAGATTCATATCAATGATAATAATTGTTATCAATAATTCCTTAGATATTTTAATTGTCATCAGGGTACGGGTGGGCTCTGCATTTACTCTTATTTTTCATATTAATACTAAATTCCTTAATTTAATTTTACTTTATACTTTTAATTTTAAATTATTTTCTTAATTCTAAGTAAATTTTTAAATGTTAAAGGATTTTGTATACATAATTTTATGATGATGGCAAAAAGGTGTGTTTTTAACAATTATGCTTCAGTGAAAATATCATTTATTTTAAAAACGAAAGGAACTTTTTTTTGTGTTTGTGTTCAGTGATGTTATATCCTATTTAAATTATAATTTACACAAATGAATTTCACTTTTCACATCACTGTTCTTTCATTTCCATCAAATTATTTCCATTCAAGATTTAAATTAATCTCTTTTTAAAAGTGTTTTTTTAGGATGATGCCATTAATTTAGCTGCCTGTATCACATTATGCTGATGATGATATCCAGCCAAATCGGCAGCTGGATGATGGGCAGTTGCACCAAGTGTGTGTCCAAATGTACTTCCAAAATATCCACTTTGGATATTTAAATTATTCATGTAATCATAATTGGGTGGCATCACAGGTGATTCAGATTTAACAGTGCCAAAGGTATTGTTGTTGTGCATATAAGATGAATTATTGCTAGAACTGTTGTTGTGATGTGATGATGTAATTGTTGGTGTGTGATGTGTAGCTGAACCAGATGATGAATGAATTTGACTTGAAAGTGATGACAGATCGTATTTATTTGGAGTGGAGTGTTGGGAAGTTGGTGTGGAATGTGACAAATGTGAGGCCACTGATGATGAGAGAGATGTAGGAAGATTATAACCATGATGTAAATGCGATGTTAAGTGGGAATGTGCACGAGAACTTGGCGAACTTAGCATTGATTTAGTACTCAATGGTGATGATAAGTGCTTTGTATTTCCATTGCGATCCATTGATGATGAAAGTGATGGTTTTATATCTGTAACAAATACAAATAATAAAAAACGTTAAATAAATTCAAACTTTTTCAGTTGACTGACATCAGCGCCATCAGTGTACAATTTGAGAAATTTCATAAAAGTTTAAAATATGTGTATAACGTAAAATTATATTTACCTAAATCATCTTTTTTAGTAAGTCCCAATATTTCAGCAGCACTGGCACCACTCTTCTTAGGCTTCCTTTTCCTCGTTTGAATGCCATCCTTTCGCATCGCTAGTGGTCTATTAACACCATGCAACTTAAAATACAATCCACATGCATTACAAACTGGCTCTCCTTCATTGTTGCGACGCCATAATGTAGTTGTCCGAGTTCCACAATTTGTACAACATAAGCCCAAACGACGCGTTGCAGTCTGTGATAAAGCAGATTTTCGGATTTTGTTAGGTGTTCCTGCTGTGAATAGAGAAAGAAAAATTTTCTTGTTTGATTCTTACCAGTCTTTTACTTGGTTTTATTAACGGTCTATTCATACCATTCATCTTGTGGTAGAGCCCACAGGCATTGCACAAATAATGTCCAGTACCATCACGACGCCATAACGGGGTTGAAATTGCACCACAATTCACGCATTCACGTCCTTCTCCAAACTGGAAATCTAATGATGTATCTGTTGAATCAAAATAAATAAAAATGTAATCATATTTTTTACACAATTTCATTCAAATTCTTACCATATGGACTCGTTCTTTGAAATCCAGTTGGATCATATGTCCTCCAACTTCCCATCATCATGTTTTGTGCATATGCAAATTGTGGACTTATTTGAGAATGTGTTGCAGTAAAATCTCCCCAGCCATTTTGACCGGTATGAAAATTATTGTATTGTGCTGTGTGTGGCAAAACACGACTTGATGGAACGTAAACTGGTGTTGTTGTACTACCACTATTCCCTGTAGCACTAGCCGTTGGTGATTGATGATGATAAGCAGCAGCAGCTGATGAATTAACACTTGCAGTCATATCGGATGTGTACGGTGTTGGAGTTGCTGTATGAAACATGATCACTTTGAACTGAAATACAACAGAAAAAAAAGAAATTAAATAAGAAAAAAATCAATCATTTACATTTTACAAGATCATCAAAAGGTAAATGAGGCGTGACATGTTTTTGTCACATTGTAACGAAAAAAGGATTCTTATAAGAAATTAAGATTCATTCATTAACTTTAGACAACATACAATGACCTTGTTACATTTTCATGCATTTAAAACATTTCACATCACTCAAACGTAATTAGGGTCGACTTTTTCTCAATGTCTCGTGTTCTTCACATCAAGCTTTGACTTTTTCCTGTTTCAAAATTATTTTACATAAATTTAACAGTACGAAAATAAAATGATTAATTACATTTTAAAACATAACTTAGAAAAAAAATCATTTGAGACAAACTCAAGTGTGATACCCTCTGAACCAAGACTGAATTATTTAATTGAATAAATTTATTGGATTCAAAGAAAATATTTGATAAAAAAATTCTCCTCCATTTTTTAATGAGAATAAATGAAAAAAAAATCTATAACAATAGGAACACAAAAAAATACAAAAAGCATTCTAATACTAAAAACAACATACAAAACATAAAAAAATGTCTGTTTTTTTTTGTGAGAATATAGGCATTATGTTCTTTCATTATTGTACGGCTTCCCTTCTTAAATTTATTGCTGCATCATTTTGTTAATATGAAATTTTATTGAGTGCACTCACGAATCGTTTATAAATTAGTATTTAAATAAACAAAATGGAGGAAAATGAAATTTAATTTTACACTGTATTAATTTTTCTGGCCTAAGCTTCATTCAATCGAGGTGCCTTCACTGATATGACTGGTCAAGACCGCGATGGTGTCCTTGCGTATAGTTGAATTTAGAATAAAAGACAATTAAAAGAAGACGCTGATTAATAAACGGGGTTTTTTGAGTATATTTTATTATATTTCGAAAAGTCAAATTCAAGAGTTTCAAAAATTTTCCTTAAAAATAAATCAGTATACAACTGCGGTAAAACCCGAGTAGTAAATTCATGGTCAAATATTAAAATGCATTTTGTGCATAAAAACATTGAAAATATCAATAACTAAGGATTAAAGTTAAAAAATAAAAAAAAACTGTTCGCTCAAAATACATAAAACAAACGAACAAAAGAGTAAAGAAGCAACAAGAGAAACGAGCAAAGCATAAATTAATATAAAAAAAAGAAAAGAAAAGCGACAAAATCATTTTTAATAAAATGTACTTTGAGAAATAATTTAATATTATTATTTTATTTTTTTTTTATTCTCTTTTCATTTCACTGTTGCACCAAAAAGTACATTATGAAGAACAAGAAAGCGCCCTTATAAGACTGGCGCCGTCTCTTTTGTTATCCCATATTTAAAAAAATGAACAAGAAAAGAAATGATGATGACGATCAAACTTGGATATACGTGTGAAGTGAGATATTTTATGAATATTTAAAGCTTTTTAATGTAAAACGAATTAGGAAGGAATTTTATTCAAGTAACGAGAATGTACCGCTAATTCCTTTATTTTAACTTCAATGAAGAATTTGTAGTGGAATGCAAGAAATATTTGAATTAAAAGCTTAAATTTAATCATAATTAATCAATTCAAGTGAGTAATTTACTTATTTTTTTATTTTGTTCGTTTATAAGACACAATGATTCAAATTTGAGTGACCTCTGAAGCCGCATCAAGAGATGACGTAATTAAATTTTTAATTTGAATAAAATAAAATATTGATTTAACATTCATGAACTTTATGTCATAGAAACACGATGAATTAATCAAATTCTATTGTCATATCAAATCATACACCTGATTTCAGCTTGTCATAGACTCAAATTTATTTTGCTAGACATTTTTTTTTATGAAAATTACCAAAAATTTATTGATAACTTAAAATATCAATGAAATGAAATAATTTATAACAGAGTTAAAATAATTTGTATCTGTTGTCTCTCATATTCAAATACTTTTGTTTTGTATTTTTTTTTTTAACTCATCCATAGTTAATGGATTTTTATTATTACAGATTATTTCAATAAATTACAGTCATTCGGCTTTGATTTGAATCAGAGTCTCAACTACACACAATACCAAAAGAAAAAAAGCACTTTTACTTTTCATCATTCATTTGAATATAAAAAAAAGAAATGTGTTTGTTATTATTACTAAATATTCATCATCATCATATTTATTAATGAAAAAATCAAAAAATCAAAAAAATGAATATTCATGAGAACTTTTTTATTATATTAATATTCATTGAATTATATTTAGAGGGAGGGTGATGATGATGATGAAAATACAAAACATATTTTCATTTTCAAAAAAAAAAAATATTATTATTATTAATAAGAGTCATAAATGTTTTTATTGTTGAGATAATCTGTTCTGATTACTTTCATTCATAAGCAGTTAAATGGGTGTGTTAGAAATTTTTATGTGAATTTTTGATTTTTTTTTCATAATCATACAAAAATTAACCTGATTCAATTGAAAATTTGCCTTAAAATCAGGGAAAAAAAGTCATTTAACAGTTTTTTTTAAGTTTTATGCTCCTTTGATTATCACACAGTTTAGCAATAAAATTGTAATACTAATAGCAATCAATTTAAACACGTGCTAGATAAAGAAAACGAACAACTAGTGAGAGATATCAAGCAAAAAAAAAATGAGCAATCAAATACATTTTTATCTGGTTTTATAATCAAATTCGGTTTTTATTTTTATTATTTTAAATATTTAAATGTATAAAGTGAGATAATAAAAAACAATAAAAAATCAATTTGTATTCGTCACATAATTCATTCAATTTGACTGTTAAATTTCAATTATAACGTCAATGTGCATTCCTTTTGAGCGAAATGGACCAAATATACACTCAAAATTCATGACATAGGCATAGACAACATTAAAATTAAAAGAATTCTTTATTAATCAAATCAAGATGAGATTCAAATTAATGAGAAGGTGAAAAAATGTCAAAAAGTAAATTTATTTGTATAATTTACAGGTAAGTTTGATCATTTAAAACCGCTAAATTCAATAAAAAATTAAAGTAAAACGTAAACGTGAAGAATAAAAAGAGCGCATTTTCAAGGATCAAATTCAATTCCGATTCATCGAAAATTAATATTGAAAAATTTCGATTTTTTGCATAAGATTTTCGTACAAGTGTAGCACAGACGGACAGACGACAGACGATAACATTCGAATTTCATTGAAATCGACATTAATTGTACAAAAACTTAACGTGATTCTCTAAATTGAATAATAAAACTAAGAATGAATGGATATAAAATTAAGAAAAAAAAATAATAAAATGGGTAACTACAAGATTTTGCCATCTGAAGCATAGACTTTGTCGTTGTTTTGTCGTATGCCATCGGTTAATGATCAAAGAATTGAAATTTTATTTTGAAAGTGTTGAATTGTGTTTTATTCAATAAAATTTGAATTTCATTTTAAAAAAATATAAAAAGAATAAAAACCTTATAAAAAACAAAACAAAAAGGTTTCATAGAAGTAATTTTGACCATGAATCCAAAAATTTTTGAATACTTGAAGCGAATTTCATAAACCAGCATTTTAACAAGAGCCGTCGCTCTTAAATTTAAAACAAAAGTTTACACGACAATAAACCACACAAAATATTCACATAAAATTACCTTTAATGACCATCAACCATGTACGAAAATGATAACAAAACATTATTAAAAAAAAACTACTATTTTTATAATTTTATATTACTTTTTTTGAATTTTATCAGAATTTGCTCTGAAAATTTTAATTTTTAACTATTAACTGCAACATTAAAGCCATAAAATCCACTGATAATAAAGTCATAAATGAAATATAACATGAAAATATGAACGGTATCATTTCACAGTCACTACACAAATACCATATGGATACTTTAGCCGGTTTTTCTTTGTACAAGGCCTGATAGAAAAATTTACTATTATTCGTTTTTAACAACATGTTTTACATTTTTGTTTTACATTCATTTAATTTTATAATTATTTGAAATTGAGTAATAGTGGTATGAATTTAAAATGACATGATGGTGACAATACTGAACATTTTGTGTGATAACAAATAAATTTATAAAAACTTGATTTAATTTTGAATGTAAAAAAATATTTCGGCCATATTGTAATTTCCCTGAGAAGAATCCATATTTTGAGAATGTCTTGTCTCAAAAAATTAACTTTATATTTTTTAAATTTGTATTCCAATACAAGAAAATAAATAAAATTATTAAATCTCATTTGCATAATCTATAATTTATGATAGTAGTGTATAAGACTGGTCAGACATACTCACACACACACAATTCATGAAGAAATACAGTCACAGTTTTATATCATGAATGTCTGGATTCGATTAAGAAAAAAAATTATTGTTATTATTATTATGAAATATTCTTCATTCACTGGTTAAACTCGTTCATTTTAACTGAAATGGAAAAAAAAATTGTATATATTTTATAATGTTAAGGAAAAATATTAAAATCATAATAAATTTTAATAAAAAAAATTTTTTATTCGTTTCGGTTATTGAATTCACTTTTATTATAATAAAAATGCAATTTATGTCTTTCATGGGACATCTTTAGTTCGAACCACGTACTTTAATATGAAAAATTGTAAATGAAAGTTAATGAAAATTGTGGATAGTTAGATTTATTTTTGGAATTCAATTTAGATGTCATGAAAATTCTGAGATGGTAGCCAAAACCTCTAAACTTCCTTTAAATCTTTACTTTTTGTACCTCCAATTGACGCTCCTGAAAAATTTTTGTATAAAACTCAAAAATTTCATTAAAATTTTTACACAAAAAACAATTCCTTTAAGAAAATTTTACTTTAAACTCAATTTCTAGTAGAAGCGGTTAATGGATTGTTGAAAAAATCGAATTATTCTCAAAAATGGCTACTCAATGCCAAACCTTAAAAGAAATCATTAAATGTAGAATTTCCTGTATATTGCTATTCTGAATTTCATCATTAAAATTCAACTTGAACTAAAATTTTTAGTCTAGTAGCCAAAAAAGAACATAAAATTGTTAATGATATACCAGAAAAATATACATTTTCAACTATGTATAACACAGATTGAGGAAAGTGCTTCAGCATTTAAAGAAGTAAATAATAAAAAAAAACACACACAAAAATATTCACATTTTTTAGTGTCCAGAATATGGCATCAAAACACGATAGTGTTAGCGGTTAGGAAGGTAAAATGTTATATGAGCTGAAATAAAAATAGCATTTGTAGCCACACTTTTCTAATTATTCGAATACATTAACACACACACACTAATACAAACACACATTAAATGATCCAGAAACACGCAACCTCATAATGTGACGTATTTTTTTTATAAAACAATACAAATCAAAATTGAAATAAAAAATCATAGCAAAAAAATTTACAATTTTATGTTACTTTGGGTATTTTTTTATAGAAACAGGTAGCTTTAAAGATATTTTTATTAATTTATGATTCATAACAACTTCAAAAGTTTATAAAGAGCTTAAAAGTGCCAAAGATACCACATTTCAAAACAAACAAACAAGTTATTTTTTAAAAAAATATTTTGTGTTCAAAATTAATCTGCAACTGTCAATCAAAACAAAAATGTTAAAAAGTTATCATCGCATATCTTCAACAGGAGCCATTATTATTGACAGAAACTGAAAATAAACTGGAGATAAAACAAAAAAAAAGGTAAAAATCGGTTCTTTCTTTCACTCTCGTATTTCAAAAGAGAAAATCAAGTAAAATTTTGAATTAAATGGATAGTGATCTATTTGTGATATCTGTATCACATTACAAAGTTTAACGAAAAAATATTTTGGAGCAACAAATTGTTAATCCGATTATTAACAAAGATTTAATGGGCGATCAGGTAGGCAATGTATCAAAAAACTGAATTATAAGATGATTAAATGGATGATCATTGAAGTGAATGATCATTTTCATGAGTTTGTGTATAAATATCATTTAAAAGATGAGTAAAGGCTTGGACATATCTTTGATGCTGCAATTCAAGATGACAATGGTGCGTTGAATGACATAAAATGCGCTTTGATGGACGCAAAATTTGGATGATTTCATCTTAGAACCTAATCGTTAATGGCCTAGAATGGTCCAGAGTTACAGATCCAGAGTCCAAAAACTATGCTGGAGCCCTGACGGAATATTTTTGAATAAGTACGACAAAGCGACCAAAAACACTTATATACTCCATGCAAACGATCTAATCAACGTAAATTTAACCACATCAAGATCAATTAATTTATGCTTTAATGCGTAAATGGAATGTTCAAAGCGGCAAACAACAGACACTTATTTTCTCTCCTTTCAAGTAATATTAATTCATATCATCAACGTCCATCCTCGTAATACAAGTAGCAAATAAATGCATTTTATAAAAAAAATAATAAAAATATTTCTTAGCATACGTGATATTTGTATCAAAGCTTAAGAAAAAATAAAAGAATTAAAAGGTAATGGATCTCAAATGATCTGTAATTAATATTATTAATCTTTGTTTGCTTTTGCCTTTACATGGCGCTACGATGACCACATTTTGTATATCGTACAAAGATCAATTTTGATTAATTATGTTTAAGTCAAAACAAAACAAAATAAAAATTGGAATGCAAATATATAATTTGATATGTGAGCGATATTGTTCATTTATTTTATTTGTTATAAAGCTTTTAAGTCTGAGGCAAAATTTTTGTTCTTAATGTTCTTAAAAGCTTTTGTCGTTTTTTTTATACTTTGAATGAAAATTTTATAAATGTAATTTATTCATCAGGACAAAAGAAAAAAAAACATGCAAATCACATTAATGTGTGCTCAACTAAAATGGAGGAAAGAGTTAAGAAAAATTTACTTTCTTTAAATTTATTATTAATGTAAAAAAATCACCATCATTAGAATTTTTTTATTAAAATCATGGTTAACGCACAGCAGGGAACCTCAAACAAACACGTTTAACCAACTTTGGTCTGTTGACCAATAACGTGCTTCTTTGCCTTGAAAAATAAAATAATAATAAATAAAAATTCATGAAATACACAATAAAAAAAAGCCATAATAAAAAAAATGAATTTATTAATAATAATTTAATATTAATAACATCACATTATAATTTTTTTTCATATTTATATACAAAAAACGTGTGTTTCTTAGTAGAAGTTAAAAGCTGAAGCATGCGTACATTTATATGAAAAAGAACTTTTAATATCGCTGAATAACAGCAGACAAGAAAAATTTATAAATAAATATTTCATTTCTGTTACATACAGTAAAAAGAAACCAGAAATTCATACTTAGTCGGCCATTACATCTTTTTTCGTATTATATTTTATATTTTTTTTTCTTTCATTTATGTATTTCCATAAATATGAAACACGACAATTCTTACTTAACTCTGCTGATATTTTTCTGACTCCATTTTTTTGCATCCTTTTAATCTTGATACCGAGGAAAGCAAACATTGAAATGTTACACGTATAAAAAAAAGTATTATTATTTTTTTATTTATTTGGTGGGAAATGTAAAAAAACAAAATATTGTAGTTTGTTTTACGATGATCTGTATTGTAAAATCGCATGATGATTTATGGTATAAAGTGTTATGTTAAATGTAAAAAGAACAAAGTGACTTATGATTTATGGGAACATGGATTGATTTTTTTTGTATTATTTGGATTGAAATTAATATAAAATAAAAGAAATCTGAGCTTAGGAAAATGTGAGTCGTTATATTTTTTTTTATGATATCAAATTTTAATGATCACTATTGGAAAATCCCTGCCCTGTTGCGCGTAATTGCCTAGAAATGAAGACCTCAAGATCACATTGTAAATGAAACCACTAATAAAGACGTGCCAAGACAAAAGAAAAAAGGATGGCCGAAGGATACTTGGTTAAGCAACATGTTGAGAAAAATTATTTGGTATAACAGACGATGAAATACAAGACCGAGCTCGATAGAAACAACGATTAAGAAGCTTTACACACGCCAACCCTCAAAACTAATTGCAAGAGATGTTGATACCAGGAGACCTATATATATTTTAGTTCCGTATTTATAAGATTCGCAAGGAAAAAAAAGAAGAATTATAAAGTCAGAAAATGCAAATTGAGATTAGATAGTTTTTGCGGTTTATAGGATTCGAGCCCGTGCCAGTATTAACTGTACCCATGTTGCTTAAGTTCGGCGAGGGGTTCAGAATCATCATTGCCCGTCTTGTAATATAAAATAAAGTGTGGTTTGATTTAATTTTAAACCTGTGGATAGGAAATATTTTGATGAGCAAAATAAGTATGCGTTATAATAAAAAGTTGGAATCATTTACTACTCTTTCAGTTTTTTTTTGATAACGTTAACTTAACTTTCATCGTGTTTTTAAATAATAAAAATTTTTCAAAATTTTCAAAAAATTTTCATATGCAACCAAAATCTTAATTCAATTTAAATTTTTTTTATCATCGACTAGACACCAAATAAAACATAATTTTAGATAAAAAAAAATGTATTTTAAAAGGCTTATTTCTTTGATTTATTACTAGTTATTAAATTGAGATGTTTGTATAAATCGATTGTCAAATTTAAGCAAAGTTATTGTCATTTGTGATATAACTGATCAATGCAAATTTTATCTCAAAATTAGTGTTTTTGATGCAAATATTGTCTTAAAATTCGTGCTGTGATTTGGAAAATTTATTTGTCTGCAATCCTTGACTCAAAATTGCATAAACTTTTGAATTAATTAAATTTTTAATTTTGAATCGCTATAAAAAATGTTGAGCGTTTAAAAAATCATTAAAACTATTTAAAAGAAATGTAAAGTCAAAAGTACAGAAGTCATAAAGGAAGCCAAGCTTTTACCGAAATGTTCCATTGTTTGAACGCACTTCATAATTTATAGAGGCTCATTGTTTTTTTTTATAACAGAATTTCTCTCACATAAATTTAAGAAGGTTTTCAATGTTACAGGAAACATTTCTATTATTTTTTCATTTTTATTTTAACATTTCATCAACATTGAAAGTCATACCAGATGATTTTAACTCACTTTTACTAATTTATTCAAAATAATACTTTTTTTAATGACCTTTTGACGCTATAATTCATTCTAGCAGTATATAAATGATATTATGACATTAATTTGATCTAATTTTAATATCATTACTATTATTCAAATGAATTGACGTGCACCACACTGTATTTTTTGTGTGTGTGTTTTTTTTTATCTCCATTAAAAGTATAATAATCATATCATATATATAAAAAAAGTAAGATAAAGATCTGAACAAGAGATATAATAAATAAATAAGATGTGCCTTTTTTGTCCATATTCATTCTTGATTGTATCGCCGTATGTACTTTTTTTTCTCTCTCTTATGGATGCGTGCAGTAGCTGAATGGCATCATGCTGTGATCAAATCAACAAATTATATATGAAGAAAATTAGTTTGTTTTATTTGAGTTTTACGGGTTTTTTTTTATAAATGTTTATTTTGAAAATTAATGTAAAGAAATGTAATTTGATCCTCCTCTTTTCGACACTTCTTTATTTGAATTTAATTCAACACACATTTATGAAGACACCTTAAATTGGATCTAGAAAATGATGAATGATGATGATTAATTATCATGAAATATGATCTGATATCATTTTTAATTAAAGGAAATGTTTTTTTTCTAAATAATTAATCAGGAAATCAAAATCTTTCTTAAAAATCCCTGAAACTTTTTCAAATAACGTCAAATTTAGGCTTCTCATTGAATTTCCAAATAAACAAAAACATGAAAAGCCACCCTGAAGGCAAGTGGCGCCCGAACTACAATAAAATACTTTGTTACATTAAAAAAAAACATGTAACAATAAAATAAAAACCTTTTTACATGATTTTCAATTCAATTTCATTCAATTCATTTCAAAGAGTTCTGTTTTTTCGTTTTTTTACATCATACCGTCAACATACAAAAGTCTAAGATCAAAATCATAAAACTTTCATCTACAAATTTATTCAAAATACTGACATATTCGTCACCAAACATTATTCGATCATTACATATTGAAGAATTTTTGTTGAATGTTTTATGACATGTTTTTATTTTTTTTTAAATAGAAGAAAGGATCACCGACTTTGATTTCTTTCTAACATTCCAATAAATTCCAATGATTTTACTTCAACCACAGATCATATAACATAGAAAAAGTACCAGAGAAACAAAACAGCCAAAAATCCATTAAAACCAAAAATTTAACTTAGAACTAAAAGAGGAATCACTTTAACTCAGGCATAAAAAAACAAATCTATAATAATAATAATATTTTATAACAGATTCTCGTTTTGTTTCTTTTTTTCTGTTATTTTTCATTTTAGATTCATAAAAGATTTCATATGCAGAGAGAATATGAAAAGAGTTAAAAAAAAAATATGTAAATGAGTTGCGACATCAATTTGTTGTTAATTGATGATCATCATCTTCGACTTTTGAATTGACTTGAAATTTCAATTAAGTTTTAAATGTTTTTTTTTGTTTCATTTTTGTTTCAAGAAATAAAAATTTTTGCTCAACAATCCTTTTAGATGAGATGAATAAAAGCCGAAAAGATATTTCTTTTTTTTCTTGTAAATAATAATAATTGAATGAATGGCACACGATGACCCAAAAAAGAAATACATTTTATATTGTAAATGGAACGCTAAAAGCTCTAAGCAATTAAGAGAGTTCATAAAAATCATGTTTAAATTGTCTAGAAATTTTTTTAAATTTAACAAAAGATCATTTTCTTGTAAAAACAAAAATTTAATTGGATTACGCAAAATTAATGACTAAATTATTGTTTTGTTTTTATTAGATCTATTGTTTCTTCGCTTTTTTGATTCATTGAACCATCATACATTGTGGCCTAATTCGATACAAATTCGAGTAAAAATAAAAACAATTAATAAATTGTGTAAAAAAAAGGTCGAACTAGATTTTATCAAACTATGACCGGATATGAATCGTGTCATCCAAATTTATATGATTGTTAAATTGACAATCTGTTGTTTATTTGGAACACTTAAATTTTTATGAGGGTCTTAGGTTACGTTTCAATGCTAGGAAATTTTGTAAGACAATGCAAAATGTATCAATTAATGCTCGATTTTAAATGGTTTTTGTACAATTTTGAAATTTTTATTAAATGGAGACAGATTACGACCAGGTGTACAAAAATTAGCTGTAATTTCAATGATATAAGATTAAGTCGACTTGCTTACTTGCTAATTTTCTTCATCGAACTTGAAGTAACGGTAGGCAAAGCCTCAGAGTTCGATTTTATGCTTGAATTAATTGAAGTCAATGTAAAGGAGCACCAGGATTTTGAATGGATCATTTTTTGAAATTTTTTTTTTTTAATCAAAGGCTCATATTTGGTTTCACGAAGATTTTGATGAATCACTCAAAATTTTAACTTCATTCCAACTCAACAGGTTACCAAATATCTAAGTATTGAAAGGTAATAAAGAAGTCTCATTTTTTTTATTTTGTTATCTTTGAATAATAGAAACAAAAAACCAATTTTTTCACAAATGTTGGTCGAAGTCTAGGATAGGAGACATTCATACATTAGAGTTTATTACACAAAACAATTTGAACTCACTTCCTAAATTTCTTTAAAATTCTAAACAATAAAAATACTGTTCTTCTTCCTTTGTTACCTGATTCATGTCTGTTTACCTTTACAAGAGATCTTAATCTAAGGGCCATTCATTGAAAAGATTTATTACTATTGCTCTGGCGCCCCAATTCATTCATGCTTTTAAGCGATTGTGTGATTGTTTTTACTGATTTCTTACTTTAACTTTAAGTAACCAAATTCGATATCAAAGTCAAAACATTGAAAAAAAAACATAAGTGAACCAAATTAATTTTCGAGCTTTAATTCAAGGCATTCCTAATTAAACCCTTCATTTTACAAGAGAACTGGTTCATTTTAAATCATTTTATTGTTTAATTAAATTATTAAGTAACATTCAGATTACCTTCAAATATATGAACCGGTCTCAACGAATTTAAATTATAACGTCAAAATTATTCATCATTCATCAATTTAACAAACAAATCATAATCCACACACAGTAAATTAAATTAAATTAAAAGAAAAATCATTTAACTTACCTATTTATTAATGTAAATAATAATAATAATTTAATCGTCCTACTCCTACACGTCATTTACCGCACAAATTATCAATAATAGGCAGAATTTAAAATCTAATTTTTCTTTTAAACAAACTGAATAATATTTTAAATAGCACGTTATTTATTTTTTTATGTTCATTTGACTTTAATGTGTGTTTGAATGAATTTTTTATGAAAATGTCACTTTTTTTGAATAATTTATGCTAAACAATTAATAGTCAAGATTACAATTCATTCAAATGAAGTATGTTTAGGCGCAAATATTTCTATTTCAAGTCATTCAAGTCAATTATCACATATAAATTATAATAATTTTTCATGAATAATTATTTGTTTTTTTTTTCTTGTGTTATTTTAAATAAGGCACCGCACTTATAAATGTATTATTTTTTCATTAATTTTTATTATCTTAACAATGTTAATGTTTCACTATTATTGTTTTAATTTTTTATATTTAAAGTTAGATAATTGAATATGTCGAAAAAGGAAATGAGTGCTGGTTAAATTTATGCAGGTTGCACACGATTACCTTTGAAAGTGTGTTTTTTTGTGCTCAATTTTATCGTAGCTATTCCTGAAGAATTTTTAGCCGATGGGTATGAATTTTAATTGTATTTGTATTTTTTTTCATTAATTTTTTTTTTTTTTTTGATATTTTCTAATACTTTTCAATCAAGACAAGGCCTTAAAATTTTTTTTTTTAATTAAGATTAAATTACTTAACTATCTCTTAAGATCCTTATTAAATAACTTTTCAAATTCAATGCGAATGAATAAAAACACGACTTATCCCAATCAACATCTCTTACAAACTGATTTAAGTAAAGTTTATTTGTTTAACGTTGAGCCAATGCAAAACAAGTCGAACATGAATGAGTTTGTGTGTGTGTGTTTCATTTGAACAGTAGCGAACACAAGTGTAAAGCAAATAAACAAAAAATAACACAAAAATATACAAAATAAAGTAAATATGTGTATAAATAATAAAACGAAGTACAAAGAGAGACCAACTAATAAAAGATCAACCTATCAAATGCTCGGATAGTGTAGTGAATTACATATTTATGTGTGGAGTTGAAATGTATAGAAAAAAATGTGATTTTGTTTCAAATGAAAATGTGAATTGATGTTTGCATTATTTTTTGAATTGGATTAAGTGCCCAAAATGAGGTTTGGGCCATCTTATGCTGTTAAGGATTTTAGTTACTTATTTAAACAGTCTTATTGCACTTTCTTACTCTAGGTCTTGACGAATACCAGAATTATCTATTCTAGTTTTTTCCAGCAGCTTCTAAATTCCATTCTGAGTTTAGTTCCAACATCATCGATCCATTTTGATTTGACCCACACCAACGACGTCTGAGCCGTTTCTTAAAAAATTTGTTGGAACATGTCCTTAGCCTCGAGAAACCTGTCCAATATGTTATGATCTCCATTCTCATAATTTTAATCGATTGCCTTTTTCATGCCCAACATATTAAGTCCAATCATACACTCTCAACCCAAAATCAGTGGGACAGGCCAGTGAGACCTGTGGAAAACCAGTAACACACCAGTGAGGCCACTAGGAAAAACTTGACCAGTGGGACAAGAAAGACTACTCGGAAGTCAGTGGAAAGCCAATAGTAGACCAGTTGGACCAAGAAAAAGCTCGAAAAAAAAATTTTTTATTGTTAATAAATTTTTCGAGCTAGTCTGCCACTGCTTTTCCACTCATTTCCTACTGGTGAAGTTTTTCCCACTAGCCTTACTGGTGCCCCACAAGTCATATTTGTCTCACTGGTTTTCTACTGGTTTTGGATTGAGAGTGTAGTACCAGGTTTTCATCGCATTCGGGTTCTAATGTCTCAATGAAAACTCTTCGTAAATTGAACATAATTTTACTTCTTCAGTAAATTTTTCAATTTCAATATACTTAATTTTTCATTATTTTTTTCATTATTAATAGACTACATGTGTAGTGTATACAAACCCTAATGTAACATACTTGTTATACATATATTGAATCAAAATGAATTTATTATTATTGCGTGAGATAAGCCATAAATGCCATATAAAATACAAAGTGTATTACTTGAATTAAATTCAGTCACAAAAAAACTGCCTTAGTATGAGTTCAATTGACACGCCTCGAAATACCAATGAATTTCAACAGTATTAGATAAGGCGTGGTTAATTCTTTTATTTTCATGTATATTTTTTTATTATTTTTTTTACATTTTCTGTGTGTCTCTGTGTGTGTGAGTGTGTTTTTGTTTGAAAAGAAAAAAGAATTTTAATAACAAAGTGAAGACCGAAATAAATGTATAAAAAAAAGAAAATGTTTCTCGTTCTTTGTTGTTGGTTGTATATAATTATTTTTTTTCTTTTTATATTAATGAACTAAAGCACCCACACAATCAAATCTCGATAGTTAATTGAATGGATTATTTTCTGATTAACAAATAAAAATGAAAATTGATGGCGATACTCTTAATTAACTTTGGGTGGGAAATTAATTGTGGTGACCATAATTAACATTAAACTAATAAAATTTTCAAAGTTTTTTGATTTTCCTGAAATTAAAAACTTTTTTTAGAAATATTCGAATTTATGTATTTAAACATTTTAATTGACATCGATTTATGATTCAAATGAATTTAGATTAAAATGAAGCTTTAAATATTTTCGAATTTTATAATGCATAAAATTATCATGTTATCAATTTTACGAGAAAATTATTAATTTTAATGTTTTTATTTTATATGTTTTCTGATTTCAGTAGTTTATTAAAAACCAATTTCAGAAAAAAAAATGTTCATAAAAACAACAAATCAAGTGAATAATCGATTCAAATTTGATAACTAAATGTATTATTAATAAAATGTAATAAAATATAATAAAAAAAAAACTATAATGAAAAATAAAAGCGTGCGTAAAAAATTTATCATAAACAACTTAAAGTTGTAAAATTCACTGTTAAATTTTATTAAAAAAAAAATGTTTTTGTGATAATGTTTCAAAATGTTAGTCTCACGAAATTTCACTGTTTTACTATTTTTTGTTAACACGATTTGATCGGATTTTCGTGCGTTTTAAATTAAGTCTTATAAAATTTTGGCAATCCATCATATTTTCATGTTTAAATCATTCAAATTTTTGGTGTATCAGTGATAAAATTATCGATTTAATGCTGTTAAATTGATATCAGCTACTCATTTTCAATGTAAAATTTTGTTTGATAGTCGAAAAATTTCAATTCAGCGATAATTAAGCAATTATTGTATAAAAAAGTTTATGACCATTCGGCATTTTCATGTACATTTATGCAAATTAACAGGGAACTGCTACTTGTTTCAATTATTGAGTATTTAATCCAACTTTATGATGATTGAACATTTATTACCACATAAAAATGATGATCAAGATTTGCTAAATGCTGAATGATAACCACATTTTTATGATTATTATTATTAAAATGAAAATCAATTAAATTATTATTTAGTTCGACTATTCAACAAGTGATAAAACTGATGGTAGTTTTGTGATGCTTGTAAAAAAATTGAGATAAAATCTACACTAGATGGTTTTTAATGAAAATGAACATTCGAGAGGATTAAATATATTGCCATAAATTAAGAGAAAAGGAAAATTCCCGCTCTTAATTGGTTTCTCATAAAAAAATTTAATTGATTTTTTCTACCTAAGCTCAATTTCATTCATTGATTCAATTCAATAAAATTGTAAAAAAAAAAGTGATTCATCCCGCGTTAGAACTTTCATTCATTAATATAAAATTTTGTGTGTCGCCAGTCTATCCATTACAAAATTAATTTATTGCTTTTGTCTTTGTCTCCTGATTTTTTATGTTAAATCCCACAACATTTTTTAACTTTTTTGTTTTGATTCAAGTTAAAAAAATACAGAAAAAGGACGAATTACATACAAAAAGGATTCAATTCGATGAATTTAGGTTGAAATTCCAGGAATCTAACGTTAACTCATTGTAAGTGCGTAAAAATACGACTCGTATCAATTTTATTGTAAAAAATTATCTCATAAGAGTTTCATTCATAAAAATTTGTTAATTCACTTTCAATTTTTTTGTATCACCATCCAACAAAATCCAGACAAATAAAAAATTATATAAAATTTCACTTTAAATTCTTTTTTTTTTGTATTGTGATAATGGACCAAAATCTATTTAAAAGAAGATTTTTTGACCATGAGTCATCTTTATTTTTTATGCACTTGTTCTTGTGTAACTTTTTAAAAAAATGTCACAACCACATTTTGGTTGAGAATTCATCTGTGAAAATACCATTTTTGATTAAATTTGAAATGTTCAGAGCTACTGTTTGACAAGTTTCGTATCATGTTTCCACTTAAAACAATAATATTTTTTTATTTATGTTCTAAGCTGTCACTTTAATAAATAATAATTTTTCAATCGATTACATGTCAAGTATTTATCAATTCATGTCGCCAAATGTTGCATTAATCAGGATTAAATGTGTGTGTGTGTGTATTTGAATAATTGCGGTTAGTAATTGAAGTGTTTTTTTTTTTTGAAGTTTTAGTTTGAATATTAAGGCGTTATTCACTTAGGAAGGTGGACAATGCTTTTGGATATGTTCATGAAAATGTTGTAGCCTGAAATTGACTCACGCTATCACAGCATATTTCACATCACATTGGTCAAGAAAACAGCCAAATGAGCAGCTCTATAGGGGTTTTGACCTTGAATTTAAGCCCTTTCATATCTGGGCTAAGAACAGGGATGTTTTTCGAATATTTGTTGAAGAAAACTGTAGGATTCCTAGCTCTATAGGCTAAAAAATAGCTCATCCAACCTGAACAACGCCTTTCATCCATTCAAAAGCATTTGTCGAAATAAATTGCATAAAATATGAATTAATAATAAAATGATAAATAGCTTAATTCAATTAGATTGGCAATTTATTGAACTATTGATAGCTGAAATGAATTTTAAGTAGTTGTGATACTTCTAACAATGCAAAAATGAACCTCAAAAATCAATCAAAACTACATTAAACAAATAAATCATTTAAAAATTTTTCTCTTAAAATTTCAAGCAAGTCACTTGATGCATTTTAACGCGTAGGCTCAAATTTATTCTTAACTCAGATCCATCGTTCATTTAATCAATATAAAGAATAAAATCGTGAAATAAAGCACAATCATATCTTTAACGATGCACGAAATACGATATTGACTTATAAGCGACAAAAAAACTGGGCAGGCTCGCATCCAAACTCATATCGAAGGTGGAGTTTAATTTTAAAATGAAACTTTGCATGTTATTAAATCTCTTTTATTTTAATTTTTTTCTTCTTAAATTTATTTGAAAAAAAAATAAATATCAAATCTTAAGAATCGCATTTCATTGAGTCGTTTTTTTTTTGATAAATTACTTCAATCGTAATATAAAATGTATAATGCTGGACATTAATAAATTATAAAAGTGTATATAAGTAATAAAATATAAATAAATAAAATAAATGCTATAAAAGTTAAAATGAAGTTCAAAGAGATTAATATTCTTTCTTTCTTTCTAAGAAAAATTAATGTATTAATATGGTTTATGAGAAGTAATAATTTGCTTTATTTGAAATGGTTTAATGTTTAAAATCAACTCTATATGAAAGTGAGGGAACGTGTGTGGTATATTATTGTTAATATAAATTTGTCTCCTAACTAAAAATAATCAATCAAAATATGCTTTTTGTTGTTAGAAAATGTAATTTATGATGGTCTGAAATTGTAATGGATTAGATGAAATTGTTTTATTGCTTCTCTAAAATTTAACTCAAACTGGTAATTTGTAATGAAATGTAAAATTGAAAGCCATAACAGCCAAACAGCGATTTTCAGCTAAATTTTCTCATAATGAGCCATAATCTTCCCTCAAAGTACCTTAAATTATAAAAGAAAATATTCACTTGATTCAGGAATGATTGATTGATTCCATTTAAAGTGGTGAAACGAAAATTTTCTACCATTTTCAACCACTTTAAAAACCTTTCTGGTAAGAGTTGGCATGAAAATAACTTTCCTCTAATTTAATTTCAAATTCCAGAGATTAAATGATCAATATCAATCAAATTAGTTTCCTATTAACGCATCATTATGTCACCAAAATCCTTTAAATTTACTCTATCTTAAAAAAAAGCCATAAAACATACGTCTATTAGTTTCATCAAACGAAAAATTACCGAAAAACATCGTTGACAACACAAATAACAAAGCTAATAACAAATAAATTCTATGTAAAAGTACATTCATGGTAAAAGGGCTGGACAAGAATTTATTCACACATTCATTTACAAAAATTTCTTTAATGAAACATATTCTGCCTTCAACGTAGATCGAATCCCCAAAATAAAATATTAACTATTAAGTAAAAAAAGAATCGCGGCATAAATAAATGAATATCAAAAAAAAATTTCTGAGTGTGTGTATGTGAGTGTGTTTATATAAAACGTTTCAATACATGACACGACATGCATGCTTCTAATAAAAATCAAAATGCTTTTAATTTGTCTCCCATTTATTTTCTTTCTGGCTCCATGCCTTAATGGTATTGCCATGTAACTCAAAGAAAAAAAAAGATACAAACGCACACACTCCTTTTTTTATTTTATTTACTTCATGATCTTATACTTTTTTATGGTGTATATGAAATTTAAAATTATTGTAACTATTAAGAATATTGATATTGTACTTTTCTTAAAGGCACGCTACAGAGTGAGAGAAGGGTAAATGCACAACTTTTCGATGACAATGTCGTGCGAGATGCGATCAATGTATTATTATTGTTATTATTTTAATGTATATTAAAGAAAATATGTAATGAAAAGAAGACAAAAAGAAAGATAGCCGCTCATTTGGTTGGCGCTATCGTTTTTTTTATACATACATTTTCTTTCATTGTACCTTCTTAAACGTGCTTTTCATGTGTTTTGAGACAAAAAAAAATAACTGATAAAATTTTGAAACTGGCGAGCTTGGATCAGTGACTCATTCAGTTAAAGACCAATATTGAACAAGTCTCCATCATTTTAAATGATTAAATTCATTTGAATTAATCTAAAAATGATGTTCTTGAAATTAAATTAAAATTATTGGATCAACTCTTTTTTTCTTTTTTTTTCTTCTTAAATAAACCAGAAAAATTTAATTACTCTAAAAATAAAAAAAAAATAACTTTCTCATGTCTCAAAATAAATTTTATTAAAAAAATTACTTTACTGGAAGGTGGCCGATTTTTTAAGTGGCGCCTGTTAAATATTTTTTTCATTCAATTTAAAAATCAGATATTAAACTTATTTTTCAATTATTTGCTCAAGTGCATTATGGGAAAGAGATTTTTTTTTCAAAAAAAATGAAACCCTAGTTCCGATCAACTGAAAAAAACCTGAAATTCATATTAAAATGATCAAGTAAGTGAGTGGTCGAAGTGAATTTTTATTAACGGACATTAAATAGATTCTTTAAATCACATATTTTTCTTGCTTTTAATTGAAAGAACCTCCTTGAAATACATTTACACGAACAATTACTTACCAGATCAGAACCAGAACACTCTTTGAAATTCTTTCTGTTTTACTTACAAATTATTTCACAACTTTTTTAAAATTTAAAAGGGACATCGATCTTTTTTTATACATTAAAAAATTGTTAATATTGAGTGAAACCAAAATTAGGTAAAACACTGATCCTTTTAAAAGAAATTTGATACAACACATGTTATGATCACTTATGTAAGTATTAAATATTTTAACATCTGACAGAAATTCATACCATTTTTTTTGTGAAATTTATATGTAAAATGTAATGATTTGGGTACTTTTGCACTAATTGATAATGATGATTATTATTCTGACTTTGGTTTACCACAGAAAATGAAAATTGTATGAAAATTTTGTCGTTAAAAAAAAATAATTTTATTCTACAATCCTCATAACTAGTTGCCTCTGAACCTTAAAAATTTAAAATTTGGTATCTTGAAATATATTTTTTTGTTTGTGTTTTCCTTTGACTTTCAGCCTTTTAAGGACATGTTGAATATGATTTATCATATTTTTTCCTAATAAACTATGTCACAATGAACTTTAATTTAAAAATTTTAATTATTTTTTGGTTAAACACTTGATGTATTTGGCCCTCTTTCCATTGAATTACTTGTACTTGTTATTACTGTGGTTGAAGTGTCTCCACTTGTTGTTATTTGACGAACTGATTCTGGGGGTGGTGCTCTGTTTGAATGCGTTAAGAAAAAATTAATGAACGATTTCAACAAAATCAATTAGGTTAGTAAACTCACGATGCAGCTCCGTGTCGAGGAATGTTCGCAGATTGTAGATGATGACCTTGTGGTGAGTGACTTTGCTGTGGTTGTTGTGCTGGTGCTAAATAGTGAGGGCCCGAAACTTGTTCTGATATTTGATAAGCAGAATGAGCTTGAATTGTAAAAAAAATGAATTTATTTTTTAATTTTTTAATTGCAATAAGATTCAACATACCTGGTGGTGGCGCATGAATCAATTTCACGGTACTATTAGGATCATGATGAACTTGTACTTGAGACGGTAACATAATTTTATCTGAATTAAGATTCAAATTATGTAAAATTTCACAAAAGAAATGGACAAAATTTTTAAATACTAACCCATTTTTGGAAGATGACTTGAATGCCCCCACATTGAGCTACCCATTTCTGCCATCCCGCTTTGCATTTTCATCATACTTTGGGTTTGAGACTTTGGCTTTCGTTTTCTTGTTTGAATTCCTTCTTTTTTCATTGTCATTGGACGATTCACGTTGTGAAGTTTGTAATACAGTCCACATGCATTGCAAACGGGCTCTCCGCTATTGTTACGACGCCATAATGTTGTACTTGTTGTCCGACAATTTGCACATTCAACTCCCGAGCGACGAGCACCTGAATTTTGCTTTAATTTTAAACATGAAATTAATATTTTTGGACACTTAAAAGAAAAAGTAAAGAAAAGACTTACTGAAGGTGCTTTCACTTTCTGAGACCGATTTGGTTGTCTTTGTTGTACTTGCTGTCTACTGTATAATTCATTGCTACATTTGAAACAAATGCAATGTTGTCGATTATCCATGGTCCATTGATTTGTCGTGGATGAACAAACAACACATTCCCTAATTTCTTGTTGTGAAGTTAGTGTTGGCACTAAAGTTGTATCATATCCTTCAGGAAAATATTGGTGTCCATTTGGAAGATATTCCGATGCAACACCGCCAGGACCATTTTCAATTAGAATTGTGCCATTAAACTAAGAAAATTATAAAAATAAAATATTGAATCAATATCTGAATGATTAAATGTTACATTTGTATCAATTGCTGTTGCTGAATTTGGTTGCCAATAATGCGGTTCCGATTTGCAATATGTGTACACAGTTTGACTAGCAGGAGAACCAGGTTGAACATTGGGATTTTCATAAAGTTGTTGTACATTGGCAAACGATGCATATGGATGTTGTTTACTTTGCTGCACAGTACTTGTCAATGTTGGATCATCTATGAATTAATTTGTTTACTTTTCTTACTTTGAATAAGTAATGCAATGAAATTTACTCACTTTTAAATAAGACATGATTGGTTGGACTTCCACCCGCTTGAATGTAATATTCGCCCTTTACAGATCCTTGTAAATACGCTAAATTAGCTGTGGTTTGATAATCCGAAATACTCGTATAATAACTTTGAGTTGCATTTTGCATTGGTTCCAAATTCGTATATTGTGCCTTACTTTCATTATTTGTCTCATTTACAACCTGATTATTTTCTTGTTGAGCACTTGGTTCTGATTCCACTTGATACACGACGTGTTGTTGTCCTTGTTGGTTAGGAACTGCTCCTGGTTCGCCATCCATTTCAACTTTGACGGACGATGAAGTCTGGGAAATGTGTGGAGGAGCATGATGTTGATAAGGGTGATAACGTGTATGATATCTTTCTGAATTTGAATTATCATAGCGCATTATTTGGGGTGGTGCATTAGCATATCGAATGTATTCTTCACCGTTCTTTACTTGAAGGTACACAGCTTGATGTTGATTTGACGGAAGTGCGAGCGTATTTCCGTTATGAATTTTATCGGAAGTGGTCGGAGCTGATGGATCTCGTGGAGATCTCGCATGTTGAGCAAGATTTTGGTGATATGATTCATGTGCCGATAAGGGTGGTGTTTGAGCATACTGCTGAATAAGTGATTGTTGATGATGATAGTGTTGTTGTTGTTGTTCATTTGATTGTTGATACTGATCAGATTGATTTTGTGGAATTTCTCTGTTAAATTTTCAAATTTAAATTTATTAAATTTAAATAAAAAATCAGCTAATTCTCACCTGATATGACCAGTATCTGTTATCATTCGTTGTGTTTGGTTTGCACTCACACCCACACCTCCATGATCTTGCTGTTCTGTCTGTTGATTCCCTCCATTTGTTCCATTCTCATCATGATGACCAGAATTTTGAACAGTTTGTTCATCTTTTATTTCGGTTTTGACTTCGTCTTTATTTGACGTTTGCGGTGTCCCACGATGATTATTCCTTGGCGAATCTTTATCGTCAGACTCTTGCATCGTCGATGCCTGTTGTGGAGGTTCCATCTGCATTCATTTAAACAATAAATATAACTAAATTAGACTCATTTCAATGATTTGTAAAAAAGTGTTAAAAGTTTCCGTTTGTTTAAGTTAAGTAAATAACATAAAACAATTTTTTTTTTTAACGTCAATGAAATATTGAAGTGTTGTTATATGAAACAAAGTACAAGTAAAAGCACGCGTCATTTCATTCATAGATTTTCGGTCATAAACTTTATTTAAAATCATAGCACAAAGACAATAAAAGTTTGAATGAAACAAAAAAAGAAAAGGAAAAAAGTCAAAAATCACAACATCATAAGTTTGAGCTCGAATTGGAATTCGCTCACAAATCTGTTAATTCAATAAAAATCATATGCGATTTCTTCGAAAAAAAACGTCATGACAATTAAATTATTTACACTAAAATCGTGACTAAGCACCTTGGACAAGCCTCTTACAATGTTAATTTAAAAAAAAAACACATTTGAATCATTTCACGCATCAAGTTTTTAGGAAATTATCCCGCATTTAAAACTAAAATGTGGACTCTCCATACAAAAGTAAAAAAATATGCATTGTAGGCATTCTTATAACAAAAATTCATAAAACAATCATCATATTAACGCAACATACATACGAAAAAAAATACAAAGTACTTGAAACGAAAGTAAAACAAGAGATGTAATTACAACAGGAAACAGCATATTTGTACGGAAACAATTATTATATTATATGTTAAACTACATTTTCTTATTCTTATTGTTATAATAGCACGTCAGTGAACATTTTTTTAATGAAATTGTTTATTTTTTGAATATTTTCGCTCTTAAAATCCAAATCATTTAAGGTTACCTTTTAAAAAAAATATTTTAGGCAAGACATAATTTAAATTTCATAAACATTTACAACAAGTACAGAGCATTAACATGCTGTCAAAAGTGTGCCAAGTAAAATGTTTTATATAGGCCAAAACTGATAAGACTCTGAAAAAGTGTCATATTTTTTTTTTTAAATTTTAAAAATGTTTCTCTAATTTTAGTTTTTTCTGTATGATTGAAATAAAAACACAAAAAAAATCAAATTTTCCTTTCATTTTAAAGTACACTTAAATTTCATTTGAGAGAACTCATATAAAAATTAATGGATTATGAACCGCACGACTAAGGTCAATTTTATCAGTGGTTATCAGATAAATAAGACAATTATTCGGGTTTCTGTCTCAATTTAAATGGATCATCTGCCGATTCATGAGAGCACCTGCTAAGAATTCCTAGAGTGATTGTTTTTAATTTGAGTTAAAATCGTGTTTTTGTTTGTCTATTGGTTACAATTGTTAAATTAAGTCCTAAAATGTCTAAAAATATTAAAGAAACGTAATAAATAGCGTAATATTTTTATCGGTTTCATGGTTTTATGATCACTTTAATCTGAATTTCAAGGTTGAAATGCTCTTTTGGGAGGGTCTTTGCCGTCTGTCTTCAAATTATGAGAAATTCAAATCTGACAAATGAGTGGATGGATTTTAAATTGATTGGACCAACATTTGTCAGGTGTTTGAATACATTTTGAAATTTAAATAGTTCTTCGACGGTTCTTAAGGTCTCCATAAACTTGGTCTTCATGACTTTAAAACATCATTTTCCGAATTTTCGGCATTTTAATATTGCGGCCCATTCACACTTGAACAATTTTTGCTTGGTCGCAGGCAAAATAAGAAAAGCGCTTTCAATTCCAATTCATGATAACTGTTTATTTTTTTCAATAAAATTATTAAGAAATAACATTTTTTCAGCTGAAATAGAGAATGGCAATACATTAGTCATTCGAAAAAGGTTCACTAACTGATAACGAACATAAAAATAAAGCAATTTCAAATGTGTCATGTGCCTTTGTAAAAAATAGTTTCAAAAAATAATAAATTGATTTTAATTTCGATCAGAATAAGGTTTCAATTGAAACTGAATCAAAATTACGTTAAAATTGAAATTTTGCTCATCATGAATTCATTTAACTAAAAATTCTACTCAACTGTTATTGAAATAACTTTTTCGTCATCATTAAACTTTTTTTTATTGAGATTAGGAGCCATTCCCATACCAAAAGCGCACACTCCAAATACCTTAAAAAAAAACAAAATGAATGAATGTCATTTGTATGACAATCCATTTCAAATGATGTCTTTTGATGCACATTTTTTATTCTTTCTTGTCTAATCAAATGGCAGTTAAGATAATTTGAAATGTTTAAATGAGCACTACTATCAATTTCTCCTATTTCATTTGTCGTATTAGGCTGTCATTTGATGCATTAACTATATCAAATAATTTTTTTTTAGTAACATAATGAAATGGAAAAGGTGAGGCAGAATATTTTGTTTAATAATAAAATAAAAATAACAAAAGTAATAATGAAAAATTATATTATATAATATTTTATATTTTTTTCATGTCTACTGTCAATTTGGCTTTCTCCGTATAATATTTTTTTTTTATTTTAACATTTTTATGAAGAATTGTTGGGAGTTAATCAAAATTTAAATGATAAAATGAAAGAACCATGAACTGCATTTTAGTATCTAATCATTTTATTGATGCTCATCAACAATAGTCCACACGATGACATCGTGCACAATTAAAATTACATTTGACGCCTAATCGACCTATCACTGTTAAGAATCTTCATCAATGTATTAAAAAAAATAAATAAATTGAAGAAAAAAAATCTAATCTTTGATTATTATAAAGCTAATTCTTGATAAATATTTCTAGTTAAATGCGTTTAAATAATCATAAAAAAATAATGATATCTAATCAGCAGCACAGCTAAGACGTCAGGTTTAAGCTTTAAATTTTATTGATAACTTATCATGTTTTTGATTGTCATTCAATGTGTTTTGTTTTTTTATTAATTTGAAATTGAAATTGAAATAAATCAAAAATAAGTTCACCTTGCAAGTCTGGCGCTTAAATTTAATATCATCTGATTGTACACTCATCTTATTATTTGCAATGTGACCGCAAAAAAACAATTAAATAGTAGTTTTTGTGTTGAAATAATAATAATTTTTATTTTTATAGACAAATATTAGACATAGATAGAGAGATAAATCGAAAAATTTATCTAATATTTGTTTGTGGTAAATTGTTTATAAAAGAATTCCCTCGGAAAACCAAGATAAAGATGATAAAGAGAAGGCTTGTCGGCATACACACACACACGATATGTAATGATAGTAATTTGGAGTGAAATGCAAGTGAGTCATAGATAAAAATGCATGCTTCCTATCAATGAGATATCAAAAGTAAAGGAGATAAATTTTATTTGTACAATTTGATAAATATTTTGAAAGATATGTTAACTTATCATCATTTTTTTGCTAAACAGGAGTCTGTTTGTCTCTTTACCGATTATTTGGAGGGAAAATATTAAATTTTCTTACATTTAAAAAAAAAATATGGCTTTCAGAAACCCTTTTTGAGATAATTGATTTAAAGTTCTTAAATTCATCAATTTACCTCAATAAAAAATAAATTAAAAAAAATAAATCGAATAAAAGAACTTGAAATGATAAAAGAAGCCGGCAATCCATACATATTTTCATTTAATAGACAACATTCATCTTTGCTTTGGCGTTATATTCTGTGTATACCGGTCTCGAAGTCTTTTTCCATATAATATGAAGTAAAAAAAAAATGAAATATAAATAAATGGCATAAGTCAGAATATAATTTGCATTAACATGTGTATACTATTAGCTTTTAAAAAATGAATAAGATTTCGAAAATAAAAATAAAGTGAATTAATTATTGTTATTATTATTATTTTAAAGTCTAAATAGCGTGTGCGTGTTTCTGCTTTAAATGTTTTTTTTTCTTTTTATTATAAATTGCACAAATTGAATTGCTCTTTCAATGTTGAATATAAGAATATTGAAAAATTAATGATAGTATAAGATTTTTCAATCAGACATTTTCATGAAGATTTTGAAAAAAAAATCTAAAATTGTGCTGATTTGTGAAGCTGCTTGTAAATTTAGTAGCAAAATTTCATTAAAACTGACTTCTTTACTCAACATAAACAAGATAATGTCTTCAATTTAAAAACATATAATCAAGATAAATATCTCAAATCAATTTCAAAGAAACATACTTTTAATAATATTCGCGTGCCATACCAGTTTTTATATTTTTTTATTTCTATTTCTTTTAAAACAAACAGTTTAGGTAAAATTTTTATTTGAAACGGAAATAAAATTACATTATTTTACATTAAAAATTGACTTATAAATTGACAATGAAAAAAAAAGTAAAAAAAAATAAAATAAATTGTCTATATATTTAAGATAAGGATCATGCAATCCCATTGCAAGATAAACATCTTATTCCCATAATGTTTGTTAAACTGTTTGTTTGTTTTATTTTTTTTGTCTAATATAAAATAATAAAATTGAAATTAAATTCAATCGTACAAAAAAAAATCATCAATGAATTGCCAGACACGTTAAAATGTCTGAAATGTGTAATAAATTTTAAAAGTTTATTTCATTTAATTTTTTACAATAGTTTAAAAGCGTTTAACTATTGTTTTTTACAAATGAGAAAAAATTTTAAGCTTCGCATGAAATGAAACGAACTTGACTTAAATGTGACCAAAGAAATTAAGTTCACATCCGTTGGTCTTACATGAAGGTGACTCTTCATAAAAGGTACCATCGTGATCTCGATGAGCCCTGGTGGTGTCTCTAAAATGTATGATGTTTCTCACGGTGGTCTGATTTACTTTTTTTTTTAATTAAAAATTTTCATAATATTTTTTATAAAATTTTTTCATAAAATTAAAAAAGCATCTTGAAATCACTTAGAGTTTTAAATTTTCCTTCAAATAACCATTAGACCACTTAAGCCTCTTGATCATGTTTTTTCTTCATACTTCACAACTTACGTAATAATGTATTAGATTGAACAACTAAACACAAAACTGTTAAAAAACAAAAACCAATATTACAGGTAAACTTTACGCCTAATTGGAATTTAATTTTGCTTTTTGTTTATATTCATGAAATTTTTATTGTTTTGTCCCTTTTCAGAGAACATCCGTATTTTTTACATAACAAAAAAAAAATATCACATATTCTAGACAAGAAATAAAATTTATGATGGTGACAGAAATTTGTCTATAGAATAAAATTTTCTAAAAAATAAATAAAACGTAAAATATCAGAATTGAATCATACTCATTGGAATGTAATAGAAAAAAAAAGATCATTAAATTTCATGTCGATTGAAAATTTGATGTTTCAATCAATTTTTGTTTAAGGGTAGGTTGAAATGAATTATTTGAAAAATAATGTCCTTCAAAAAATCAAAAAATTAATAAAAATCACACAATTTTCACTACATTTTCCACTTTCGTAAAAAGGTTTGAAAAATAAAAATACCATATACCTTGACTAAATCCTGCTTGACTTGAAGTACCATCTTCATTTGGTTTAATTATATATAAAATTCGTAAAATTTGATGAAATTTCAATGAATTCTATTGAATTTCACTATTAATGTCACTAATTTTATTGGAAATCTTCCACAAATTATTTTTAAAATGATATAATTAATTTTAAAAAAATATCTCTCCTGATAATAAAACGAAAAATTGTGATTAAAACTAAAATTATCCACACAATTTCTTGATTAGATGTCTTAATCAATTAACAAAATTATCACAACTGACCACTGATTTTTTTTCGTTAACAGTAATAATAATTTTTAATCAGAAAAGTTTTAAATGTATATAATTTTTTTTTAAATATTTTTGGCTTTTATCTCATTGATATACAAAAATAATTGCCACCTAACACCTGAACGTTCAAATACTTTTTAATCAAGCACTTGGAAGCATAAAAAAATGTCATATATTTAATGTGTGACAAAGTATGTACTTCATTTTTTTTTGGTATTGTAGTTGTGATTATTATGATATATAAATTATTATAAAATGAAAAAAAAATTGTACGAGAAAAAAGTAAAGTAATCATAATTGTGCGCAATGATAGGAGCAGTACAAATATTAATTGTTATTATTATTATTATGGCTGTATTTTGTTGTTTACGCTTCTTATCTTATCTCTTTATAAATACTCAGTCGTCAGTTATATGGTTATGATTACACTCATACACAAACATGTAGCATATGAATGATATTCGAATTATTTTATAATAAAAAATATGAAAGCCAAGTTAAGTCACTGTGATCAAATTTTCATTTTTACGAATTTATGATTAACTAAAACTTATAAAGAAATATCAGTTCAATAATCTACATTCAAGGATTTCATTAAAAAAAATCATCAATTTCGTTAAAAATATAATATTTTTTTTATTATTTCAAAAGTAATCAAGGTCATTATTTTATCTTTCTAAGAAAAATATATCACCTTAATTCACATTCAATGCATGAAACACACACAAAAAATAGGAGTATAAGGTGCAAAGACCAACTTATTACCCATATTTTTATCTAATTAGTCACGTAGTCACAGGTTTCATTTCAGTAGTTGAGTTGCAAATAGAAGAAAACCCTGGTTTAATGATAAGAAAAAGGTAGGTACTTAATGAGTATGCTTCAACACACAAAACAATACAACACCATACAGTTAAATGGCCAATCATGAAAGTTTATTTGAAATCAATCAATCGCGATAACAATGAATGAAGCTATCAATGTATTTTTTTTTATTTTTGATGAAATGAACGTGTCATTTTTTTATAAAATATGATTTTTTTTCGATTGACGTCAATTCTTGAGAGGGCTTAGTTAGGCTCCTCTAGATGCGTGACTTGGATGTGGTTTTATTTAAGCTTTAATTAACTTAATTCCTCATGACCCACCTTAATTTTTGAAATTTTCATATGCGCGTTCATTTATGGTTTAAATTTTCCCTTTAAATCATTTTTTTTAAACACCCTCAGAGAGAAAAATACACAAAACTCGTCCTATTTCATAATTTTGCGAAATGGAAACGGATAAAATGCATTTAGATCAAAAATCATTAAAACCATCAACTTTATCTCTAAAATAAATCTCTTTAAATAAATCACACTAATTACAATAGTCTTAATCCATATTTATAACCTCATTAGTTAAATATCATTTAAAAAAAATTAAAAGGAGGCCAAAAATTCATAAATTTTCCATTTAATATCAAAGGAACTATTTTATTTTTAGTTTCTGTTGCCAACTCACTTGGAACAAAACTGGTACATCACCTCTATTTTAAATGCATAATAAATTATTGAATAGATATACAAATTTAATTTAATTTTGCAAAAATAAAATAGCAAGAAGATGAAGAGCGCAAAAAAAAGTACATTAATAATGATTTGTTTTTCATTCATATTAATATTAAAAAAAATATATAAAAAAAATAACAAAAAAAACTCACGTAGTCCAAATTTTAACCATTGTCTTGAAAAAATATGATTCTAAAACAGTTATTTTTAAAGTTACGTTGTTTTTGCATATTAATTTATGAATTATCTAAACAATTCTGTTTTCTTTCGTGATTCAATTAACACTGAAGTGAGGAAAGTTTGTAGTTTAGTGACAATTTGTTGTACACATGCAGGGGCTAATGATAACTTATCCAAAAAAAAAACTTAATATCTATCTTGATATGAGCTATTTTGTTTGTTCAGACACAATATATGTCGAGAGACAGAGATAGTGGAAATGATAAGTTAAAAAAAAGTTATCAATTTATTTTTCCGAGATTCTTTCAATTATTGTTCTGTAACTGCAATATGAAGGAATACCGCGACATGACCAGATAAAACATTATGTGTGTAAAGTTAACACAAAAAAAGAGATGATAAGCTGATTTGGCAATGTTGTTGGAACAAAATGTTAACCTAGATAATGAAGACTGATATGATAAAGTGATAAGGATGGTTTGAATCTAACTTCAACGGAGAGGAACATTTAGTTGCATTTGTTCAAGTGTTATTTAAGCTTGACGTTCTTTAATTAAACTTTTCAGGATGGTTTGAATTGAAATAAGGATACGATTTGGGTTGCGAACATTGATGTCAATGAAAGTCGTTATGATTTATAGCGTTAAAGTGTCTTAAATCCACAAGGCAAAGAAAAAGAGCAGAAAAAATGGACTTATGGTAGAAACCTCAGCCAAAAATTTGCTATGATTACGTGGTTGACGTGGCATATGTTAAAATCATTTCTGGTAGAATAAAAATTGTAATGATGGTACACATAAAGAATTTCGCTGAATCACAAATTATATCTTAATATTGTATGGATAGCTGAAAAGGCTGTGAGCCGAAAAAACATGCAATAAAAAATTTGAATTAAAAAACGGTTATTTTTTCAGTATGTTAATAAAATATTTTTTTAAAGAAAGCGACATTCAACAAACAATGCAATCTGATCAAATAACGAAACAAACCGACATGTAATGAACAAACAGGACTTTCGTGGAAGTCTAAATTCCCCTCCACATATTTGATAACTTACAATTTTATCTCACATTTTCAAACAACTCAAAATTAAATAAAAAAAAAAATAGCAGATAAAATTGTAGAACAGACGATTTAGTTATTATGGTAAATATCATTATCAAACTTTTGTATTATCTTGTAAATTTTTTTATATATAAATAATATTATTATCGTTGTTTGTATCCATATTGCTTTTTATTTCAGTTTGACTATCTAAGCACAACCAGAAAGTAAGCAATTATTGTCAATTTTCATAAGGAATTAGTCTTAACGGAGATTTCTTTCATTTAAGATCGGTTATCGGCCACCACACCCTTATGTTCGTTATATTATTAGACAAGTTAAAGACAAAAAAAAATATATTACTTTTAAGAAAAAAAAAATAAATTAATAAAAAAAAAGATATTTTTATACATTGACTCAATTAATTGATTCAAGTTAAAGTTAATGATCATTTATCACGAAAAACCATCGTTGATTATTTTGAGTATGAAATTCAATAATGAAGTGATATGGAAAAAAAACGTATATTGAATAGCAAAAGCGGTTTTATTTTTTTATACCAATAATAATAATAAAAATGTCAATTGATAATAAATTTGTGCCCTATCACTTTATTTTTTTTTTTTATTTTACTTCAATATCAATTGAATTGAATAAAATGAGTGAAAAATAGACAGTCATGCAATAAAAGGTGGTGCTGTGAACAAAATGGTGGACGTTTCACGCTTGATTGAATTAAATTAATATTAAATGTTGAGTAGCAGAAAATGAACGAAATTTGTGCCTTTAAGATATAATTTGAACAAAATTTGATACGATTTTAAATTTTGAGAGAAAAAAAATCGATGAAAAATTCAAGATATTCATGAAAATTTTGGTATGAAAGTTCAATTCATTGAAATTCAATCAAAAGAATTTAAATGAAATTATATCGTTAATTTTATGATCAACTTGAAATGAAATCCATAAAATCACTGATACAAGAATGAAATTCAATCTAAATTTAACTTCATTTACTGATAAAATTATCTTAAACACACTGTTTGCTTACCTTCCAAATTAAACGATTAAATTTTTATCACTTTCTTTTTTAATTTCTTGATTAAAAAATATATCAATTTTCATATAAAATAATGAAAATTTTTGTTTCTTTTAAGGGAAAAAAAATCTATCTAAGTTGTCACACTGATATAAATTGTGCGATAAAAGTGTTATCTTGATAACGCCCAATGTGAAACTGATAACGAAAATTTATATAAATTCTACTTTATATCAGAAATATTTATTTAACACAAAATATACAAGCAAGCTCTTCCCCATATAACAATACCGCCATCCATAAACGATGTGTGGAAAATATGAGGCATTTCTTTGTAGTTTTGTTCAGCTAAAAAAAAAATATAAAAAAAAAATTATATTATTATTATAACAGACAGAGAATTGTGTCTCATATGCATGTATGTATGTTACAACAACAATTTATGAAATGAAAAAAAAATTGTAATAAAATTATGAACGAATATGAAAAAAAAAAACTTATTTATAACGTTGTTAAACAAACATGAATTATAATAAAATGAAATGAAATGTTTTTTACCTGTAATTCACAGGTTTACTTTGTACTTTTATTCAAAAAATTATGAAAAATACATATTTAAAGTAAGTGTTTATGAGGTGACTATAATAATAAAGTTGACGAAACACCAATTGAGTCGTTTTTAGTTTGAAAAATGACTTCATTTTATTATAATTAAATAGAGTACTCAAGGAAAAGTATTTATTTAATAAAAGACTGTTCAATGTTCAAATGACATGAAGTGTTGACTTTAAATTATATTGCAATTGTTCTGATTATACAAGAAAATGTGAGGCATGTTTCTAATTTTAATTGGAATTGGAACTGAAAGTCGATGAGACATAGAACTTTTTTCGATAAATTTGAATGTAAATTCAATTGAAAATGCGCTTTTGGACCAATTTCGAATGTCTATTAATTTAAAAAGGTTTTAGGATTAGGTATCGTTTTGAAAAGAAATTTCAGTGTACTTATTGGAAAATTTTGAAAGAAAAAAAAACACTTTTACAGACGGTTTGTGCACTATCAGTCCGTTTTACCATAGCTCCAAAATGATCCATCAGAGCGAAGTCAGGTTTTGAACAGAAGAGCACATTCATTAGTTTTGAGGTTGAGTTTTTCGTTCAGTTAGTCAGACATTTGACAGACTTTTGATCATAACGGCCGCCAAATTTTCATTTTGCTTTTGCTATAAATATTTTTCAGTTAAATATAAACTTTATAAATAAAAAAAATGATGAGATAACATAAAATTTAGCAAAAAAAACAAATCTGAATCTCTCGCGTTTAATGTATTTGAATGTCATACAACTTAAATGTGTGGTACAGCCAAGAAGAGCAAAAATTTTAAAAAATTCAAATAAAGCAGACATTTTTATAATTATAATCCCATGATTGATGATATTTTGTTTTATTTTTGCTTAAACATTTATTTGCATGAGACTTTTGTTATTTTTTTTGTTGTATCATGTAAAATTTGTTTAATTTTTTTTTATTTTAATTTTTCGACGCATCTTAAGTGTGTTCACGTTTCTCTAATTTAAGATAATGATTATTTGCATAGAATAAAAAAAGAATAATCGGTTCGAACTCAATTTAAATTTTTTTTTTTAATTAAAACTCTTCTTCTATATTATAATTATTTCAATTTTTATTATTATTAAATTTAATTTGAAACATAAAGTTTTAACTAAAATTAACTTTTTCTTAATCACTAATGATAATAATAAAAAATACACAAATTTACAAGTAACAATTACTAAACATCAATTATATAAAAAAAACATTTAATTTAAAAAAAATTATTTTTAATATTTTTTTCCAATTGTCATCCAACTTAAAACATTTCATTTTTTTATCACTTAAATTATCATCTTAAAAAAGAAAAAAAATTTCATTATTTTAAAATAACAAACGGATTATTCATATTTTAATCCCTTTAAAATTACCTACTTGTTTCATGATTATTATCAATAAATGTTTTGTAACTCAAATAAATAACAATATAGTAAAATATCGGATTATATTAATAACGTGTGAGCAAGTAAGGCACAGAGCTTTTTTTTATCTGAAAGTTTTAACTTTTGTTTTTTATCTGAATATTTAATTAACTTTAAGAATAAAAATATCTTATACTCTTAACTTAAAATTAATTTTAGAATTTAATTGGAATTTTTTTCTTAATTTGATTAGAAAATACACTCTTATTAAATAATCTTACATAATCCTAATTTTAATTTTAATAAAACATTTTTTTCTTCATCGTAATATTCAATATATTTTTTATGTACATGAAATCAAAAATTACATGCTATCATTTGAAATTTTATTTGGTTTTCCTAGCAAAATATGATTCTATACAATTATTGGACTTATATTATTATTAGAAGTTTCATATCATAAGAAATATTTTTTACCTATAACTTTAATAAAATTTAAATTGTCATTTTTTTGTGGTACGAGATTTCTACATCGTTCAACGAAAATGCATTTTGATTGTAAAATAAAGTTATAACAAATTTACTTTAATTTTTTTTAGGCACAAAAATAAATATCGATATAACCGGTATATCAACGACATTTCATATACACATTTAAAATTAGTATCGTTTCAAGTTTTTCATATACGGTTTTAGTTTGAATTTCTTGTACGTTAAAATAAATCAAATTGGAATGTTTTTAGTAATAAAAAAAATAATTATTTACATTTTAAAGAATATTAATAAAGAAGAAATTTTAATTAATTTAAATTAAGAGTTAAAAAGAGATCTCACATTAAATTTTGATATTTACAGAAATTTTGATTGTTAATTTTATAAATATTTTACTTCTTTCCATTTAATTTCAAATGTGATTTAAAAATTATCATTAATATTAATTTTATTTTTATTTAATAATTTTAATTAATATTTTACAAAAAAAATAAAATTGTCATGAAAATCTTATTTAAAGAAAATGTTAATTTTCTCAGTACTTATAAAAAAAGGGGGATTTATAATTAAAAATTTACACCTTATAATAAAATTAATCGATATTCATTTATATAGAGAGCTAAATTTTTTGCATGTGAGAGGATTCAAACATTCAAATTGAGATTCACTTATTTCATTTTAATCACTTAATTTGAGTTTCTTTGGATTTCAAAGTCAAATTTTGCTTTGACTGACCTTCATCTGTATATGAAAATGTGTTACAATTAAAATTATTGTAATAAAAATAATAGCAATAGTAAAAGGTTGTGATTCATTTTGTGATATTCTAATTTTATAACCAAACGATTTAAGTTAATCCACGGATATCCTTTTGTTTAACAAAAATAAAAAATGATTAGATAATAAGATTTTGTTTATCCCGAGATTGAGACCACAGTTGGTCGTTCATGGCGTGTTATATCATTTCCATTACTATTGCTATTATTATTATTATTAGTCCCATTAATCACAGTTGTCGTGAGTCCTTCGTGATGTGAATCATGTTCAACTGAAGGACTACGACTTGGATGTTGATTTGTCGCGACATGGTCATTTTGATAATGTAAATGCACGGTACTTGGAGGTTCCATTTTGACAATTGCTGTTTCACCAGAACCAAGTCCTTGTGAACTTAAAAAGTCAATATAGTAATTTGGATTGCCTGACGTGTTATTAACGGGACTAAGAAGGGGATTTGAATGTAATAAGTGACTTGATGTAGATTGATTTTGAGTTTGGTAAATTGAAGATGGATATTGGAAGACACTTGAACTTGTTGTGTTGCGTTGACCTGTATACTTTCCCAAGAAGGCATGATTAAGAGAGGCATGTTGTTGTTGTTGTGATGATGTTGTAGGTGTATGTGGAAGGGGAGAATTGTGTGATGATGGTGAAAGAGTATTTTGATGTGAGACTGGTGAACCCCCATCTGATGTTGATGAAGCATCATCTCCATGTTTGTTTGCATTTGATTCAATGTGATCCGATGTTAGTTGCATTAAACCTGACGATGTTAGTGACTGAAGTTTATGCAGTTCTAATAAATTTACAAATAAAAATTAATTTGACGTTCAAATCAAGTAACAATAACTTACCATTGACACTATCAGCCATATTCCCATTAGAAGAATGCCCTTTATCAGAATTTTTACTACCCTTTGGCTTACGTTTGCGAGTCTGGAATATTTTAAGAATACCATTGTTAATTGAGCTTAATCATAAAAAAAATTTTAAAAAATCTTACTTGAATTGTATCTTTCTTCATTGCAATCGGCCTGTTCACACTATGCAATTTGAAATATAAGCCACATGCATTACAAACAGGTTCACCAGATGCATTTCGTCTCCACAAACTGGTATTGGTTGTATTGCAATTCGAGCAAACCAAACCACTTCGACGTGATGCACTCTAAGATTTATATTTGAAAAATAAAATTAATTACAATGACGAGAAATTCTAATTTTCCAAATCACATTCATAAGCATTCAACCTGTCAAAGCTTGTTCAGCACAAGACATTTTCGGTTGAATGAATATTCAATGCTCTCTTTTGATTTAAGTCTTTTTATGTGTTTTAAATGAAAAAAAATAACCTACCGATCGACGACTTTGTTTTTCTTCACGTGAGGTCACAGCCGGCATTGCAACAGCTGTCGAATGAGCATAATGACCCGAAGCACCAGCTAAAACATTATTCGTACTAGTACTATTTACCGAACTACTCTGAACACTAGTTTGAGTGTAACTTTTATAGAAATCCGCATTTGAACCACATATGGGCTCGGACACTGTAATAATATAATAATAACATTAAGAAGATTTCTTCATCAGACAATTTTTGCATAGGAACAAAATACAAATTACTACTTATAACAGAGATGAGATTAAAAAATATAACAAAATTAAAGTAAATAAAACAGTGATAGAAAAAAAAGTACAAAAAAAAAATAATAATTAAATTAAAGTCAGTATAAAGAAGCATGTAGAAGAGATATAGTGAAATTTTATAATAAGATAAGCAAAATAACAAAAATTGAGCAGATATGATTGATTGCTTTTTTATTATTTATTCAAAAATTATAACCAGATCTCTCCCAAGAGATTATTCTAGAGACGATCTAGAGATATACGCCTTCGATTTCAAATTTCATATTTAAACTCATTTGTATGATAAACCGGACGACGAGTAATTCAGGATTTCTATAAATAAGCTACATTTTTATTTTACATTAAATTCAGTATCTTTTTTTTCATTTAAAACACAGACGACAATGCATGCAATAAATGTACATGTGAAAAGTTGATATATATTTAAAAGGATGTTCAAGTCGGTAATATTCATGTATGAGGAAAACTTTCCATGAATTATCATCGACTTGAATTCCAAAAAAGTTGAAATATTAAAAAAAAAAAATCTAATTTCAAATATTACCAATCGTCGTGGTTGTTTAATTAATGGCCGGTTCATGCCATTCATCTTATTGTACAGACCACAGGCATTACATAAATAATGTCCCGTACCATCACGACGCCAGAGTGGAGTTGAAATGGCACCACAATTCACGCATTCACGTCCCTCCGTGAAATAACAATCCGCTTCGAGAACTGAAGAAAGGTATTTTTTTTTTGTTTTCAAATATTTTCAATTTATTTTTCAAAATAAAAATGTAACTTAAATAAAAAATTTATTATAATACACATAAAAAAAAGAATTACCCGCCCGGTTTATCCTATACATTTTCTTTATACAAGTTTTAATGAAACAAATAACAAAAAAAAAGTTTATTTTTAACAAAAAATAAATGATATACATCAACAATGGCTCGAAAACATAGACTGACATACACTTTAAAGCACTGTTAGCAGGAAACTTACAAATAATGTGTATATTTCACGCTGCTTTGCTTTGTCAATTTCATGATAATGATAACACCATACCAATATACATACAGAATTATAATATAAAAATTATAATAAATATAATGATAGAACAAAAACTGATAAGAAAAAAAATTTCTATACACATCATATATGAATATTAAAATTCTATGTGTAGATTCTTGCTTTTATCATAAACTCCTATCAGTATAGTTATTAGTTTAAAACTAAGTTTCAGTGTGTGTGCGTTTATTTGTTGCCTCCAAGTCTCATAGAGGTAAGATCTGAATTAGTCATATCAAAGGCAATTCCTTATCAAATGTCGGTAAATTTTCCTGATAACAGTAATCAGCTAATTCTAAATTTTTGAATCATCAAGTTCCCTAGAAAATAGATTCAAATTAAGGCAAATAAAAATGAATTATTTGTCTCGAGTCTTGATACGTCTATTCAAAGAAATTTCATAATTGAGTCTATCACCTGAAGCGAAATAAGTAACGAATCCTAATTTGCTCCATACAAGCAAAAAAAAATTTGATATAAATGAAGTGAACCAAAAAATCTACGGGTATTTCCTTTGTCGATCAAAGTCATGCCCTTAAAATTCATATGTTACAAAATATTTATAAAAATAGAAACAAAATTAAAAACGCACATACATTTTTTTTTCTTTTTGACGTAGTTTGTCTAATTTTTTTATGATAACATTACATCGAGTGTTTTATGACTCATTGTAATATCAACATTATTTTTTTTTTTAAATTATTCAAATAATTTACAAAGACTTTTAAAGCATAAAAACAGTCAGGTAATTGAACTTCATTAATATAATTTATGTGTTTTATGTTATTTTTTTAATTTAATATTTTTTTAATAATAAAACCTTCTTTTTTTGTAACTTAAAATTTCTTGTTTTTTTTTTTTTTTAATTATTACTTTAACGAAGCATAACTCACAACCCGTATAAATAAATATAAAAAAAAATAAAAATACAGGTAAGTCACTTAACGTCAAGCATTGAACGAAAAATGGCACCAATTGCATATGTAAAAAGTTAAATGATAAGAAACAAAAGAAAAGTTTGTATTGTATGTAAATTTAAATGAAAATTATTTTCTTGACTTGTAATTTTTTTTAATGGTAAGTTTTGATAAGAAATTTTAAAATGTGCATTTCAAGTCCCTTAAGTGTGACAGTTGAATTAAAAAAAATCCAATTTCTATAATTTTATTATAATAAGGGATTTGGAGGCTTCAACAAAAGAAAAATTGTATTCACGTTTCTTTTCAAGGTGATAAAATTTGTTTTTGCTTCAATCTTTGTGCGGCGCATTTAACCAGGAAGAAAATACCTGAATGTCTGATTTGTTCACGTGCATATTTTCGCAACAATAATTCGTGATATTTTTATAAACAGAAATGAATTGAAATTGCGTTTAATTTAAAAAAAATATCTTATTTTACTACTTAGGTGATATGACTTCAAATTTATGATACATTTAATTGAATTAATCACCGTAATTCTGATTCAATTCAATAAATTGAGCCCTTCATTGTCATTCATTGAAGTCTCATTACTCATTAGTAATTTGAATTTCTTTCTGCTTTAATTACAATAAAATTGAGTCAAATTTGATTTGTCATCATAATCACGTTTACTGTAGTTTCAAGTGAATACAATGAAAAAAATCACTGAAAGACCACATGAATATTTAAATTGATATTCAGGTGAATTTGATGACATTTTGGCCTTTGTTATAATTTCAATTTAAAATGTATTTTGGTAATTTTGATTAATTGACACACATTGATAATCTCAAATTAAAAGCAACTCAAAATAGGATTTTAAGCATGGAATTGCAAAAAAAAATATGAAAATGAAGAAAGACTAGAGCTCAAATAAACTGCAAACTAACCTGTTAAATGGTTCCCAGCAGAATTTGCACGTCCACGTGCTCCTGTACTGGCGCCATATCCACTCATCCAAGAATCGACCTTAAAATTTAATGTTATTGATAAGAAATGTTCTGAAATTTAACATGAATTTTACTTTAACTTACTTGTCCATTGTACATCCCTGAAAAATTTGTATTTTTTGTTGTAACAAAATTTGGAGAACGAAAACCATCAAAAGTGGGCAAAGTTCCTTTAGCGCCATACTCCAGACCAGTGTTTGAGGTGCTCCATATGGATGGATCCGTGGCCGAGCTTGATGGTGGATAAAATGTTGTAGATGTTGAGTAATTGTTTGCAGTACGAGCATATGGACTGTAAAATGACATTAAAAAGAAAATTATTAATTTTTTAAAACAGTTTTTAGCAATATTGAAACAAATTGTTAAATTTTAATGACCACCACAGTCAATTTTGGAGGCATGTCAACTTAATGGATTTAAACATAAATAAACATTCATCAAATTACGTAATTTGCAACTTTGTAACACTAAACCAAAAATAAAGTTTATATCCAATGAAAGGCATTTCTAATATTTTTCTAATGAAATTTTGATACATATTTACTCTTGATTCAACTGAAAGGTAAACACATTTGTTTTTTAAAATAATAATCAAAACTTCCATGATAAATAAAAAATTTAAAAAAAACGGCAATGATTCATATTTCACTAATATGTAATATGAGAATGAGTATTCAAGCATCCTTTAACAAACCGCACTTATCTCGTACAAAAAGGTAAATTTCTATTTAAAATATTTAATTTACAGGAAATTATTTTCCTATCACATGATTTAACAGAACCTCAAGAGGATATGATATGATTCTATTTTAAAGTTAATTTGAGTTTTTTTGCAATAAAACTTTAAATGAATTATTTTATTAAACCTTTTCAATAAACGACAATCCCACAAATTCGACTTTAAAATTTCTTCAATGTTTTTTGATCGTCTCATCTTTTTTTTTTATTTTTTTTTTATTACAAGGAATTTCACTTTAAGGTTTCACACTAATTACTGATTATTTCGTAATGAGCACTGATTTGCTACTAGTTCCGTATCAATGATTGTTTATTATAAAATAATTCATTTTCAATTTAATGAGCTTCTTCTTAGCTCAACTTAAAAAAAAAATTCTTTGTTTATCAAACAATAATTATGAATTTATACTAAACTAATAAACGAGAAACTTTTTTCTACGTTCTGTTTATTTATTTATATTATTCATGATATCTTTTTTTCCAATTCGAGTGCTCGTGTTCTCAGGTTTGTGTAGTAATATTGTCTGAAGCAAGCAGAAAAACAATAATATTTCAAATAGTGCATTTTGTCCACTATCGCACATGTAATTGTATGTAGATTTATTTGATGAAGCTGTTTGTTTGGAATGCTCAGAAACGTGCTTTTAAAAACTTGTTAACTTGGATGTGTGTGTGAGACACGTGTGGAAGTTGATAAATTACTTTTTTCATGTCAACATATGGATTTTTAATAACAAAGTGTCTAATTTGTTTTTGAGAATCAACATAGAATATCCTGAATTGACAAAGAAATGTATGAGGACAAACGCTCATATATGAAAATAATTTCAGAGAATGAGACTTTGTTGTTCATTTCTATACCCATACATGCATTTTTTCATCAAATTCTTTACACACTTGTTTAACTTGATACCGAAAACCTGTATGATTAGATTCAAATTAAATCATTCAAGCCGAGACAAGAAGTCGCTACTGGTCTTTTTTATATTTAAATTCAAAAAAAATAATAAAAACATCACGATACGCATTTTTGCGTGGTGGGTATAGAATTTAATGGATTGGGATCAGTTTTTGATGATTTCCTGATAAATTGTATCTGATTACATAAAATTTTAAGCACAAAAAAGTCTCTGACTTTAAACATTTCCAGAAAATCTCACCTAGCTCCATAATGAATTACAATGTTTTTTGCAAACAAAACTCTCAATGAGCTAGAATTCATTGTGTTTATAAAGTCACTTTTCAATATTCGACCTTGAATGACATAAATTTCATTTATTTATGTTTTTTGTTCTTAATGTAACACTTTGTCATTAATCAAATGTTAATTTAGTCATTACAAAGTTTATTTTCTTTATTCAATAGTTAGATTTTCATCAAACACGTTTTGATCACGCGAGAGATAAAATAACACTAACATTTTTTGATTGTTTATTGATTTTGAATGGTCTGTTACACGCACACTTACGCATATTGCATTTGTTTATTAAAATCAGAATCATTAGGATAGGTCAAAAAATTAACATTTTTCTAGACCAGTCTAGTCGAGATGGTATGGAGAAAATCTTGATAAATCAGATTACTTAAAGTACCAGAAATTATAAAAAGTTATTAGGTTGTGTATTAGAAATTAGAATATTTTGTGACCTTTTAGGACTTAGTCCACACCTGTACGTGTTTGTGTATGATCTATAGAGCTGTACGGTGGCAGATTCTGGTTTCACCACTTCAATATTTGACTAAATTGAAAGGCAGAGTATTTTTGGAATCACATGAATATTTTCTTTCACAATTTAAGGAAGTTTGGTTTTAATTCTACGGAGCCAAATCTACAATAAATTCACTTATAAATGAATTTTAAAGAAAAATACTGTTAAATAAACAAATAATTTATATAACATAAAAAAACCAGACATATTTTTTTTTTAAGAAATAATAATAAAAAAAATTCTTATCAATTTTTTGCCACGCTTTTAAATGTGAATAATATTGTTTTTGCAATTATAGAATAAAAATAGCAACAGAATTCTTATTGTGAATTAAATTTCAATAAAATTTCTCGTTAAAATGTTATATAAAGGATATTTTTAATTGATTTCATTTTTTTCTGAATGATATTTGAAATTTTAAAATGATTTACGAACAAATGGCAATAAAAAAAGCCAGACTACAGTTTCACACGACAATAATTTCTTTTTTTACTTTATTATAATTATATTGAAACATTGTGACCTATCTTATACAACAGCGTATTTTCATTTTTTTTTTATTTATTAATTAGACAGAAAGTTTATGATTGATAACATTTATATAAGTATTTCTTTAGTAAAAATAAAATAAAAATAAAATAAATTAAATAAAAAAGAAAAAATTGGTTTGACCTTCGCTGTTATAATGATATTTCATTTAATCTTGTTTTGCAAATTCATCTTAAAAATCAAAATCTGAATCTATTTTTTAGGTTACTTTTCGGCTGATAACAAGCAAAATTTGAATAAGAAAATGTTTTGATTTATAACTTACCTCGCCGGACTCATCGGATCAAAGTAACATGATTGTATCACTGAAGGATGATCTGTTGAAGTTGGTGAATAAATTCGGCCAACTGGTGTTAGTTGAGTTAAACTATTATGAATTCCTGAATCGTATCCATCATAAGCATTTGGACTCCTTGAATCACCACTGCTTGAATGATTGTGATGACCGGTTGCATTGAGATTATTATTATTATGGTTGTTATTATGATATGGACTTTCTTTGAGATTTTGGTGTGCCAAAATTTCAGCTGGACTTGTCAAAGTCAAATAATTATGTGATTCAGTCTCGTGATCTTCTGTAAGGACATTATGATCAACTAGTTGATTGTCATTATGATCTTGAAATCCTTCATTTGCTGAAAAATGATTATTTGAACCGGTATTATTGTTGCTGTTACCTCTCATTGCGACTGCTGATGATTCGTGACTGCTGATATGTAGTGTTTCGGGATGATGGTCAAGTGTAAGTATTCTGTTATCAATAATTTGTTCGTGTTTTATAATTGTGTTGTGTGGAGAAATCGTTTCTGGTTTTTGTCGTAAATTTAATGGTAAATCATATGAATAATTGTTACTATAAAATGTATTATTATTCGTCATACTATAACTATTATTATTTAACATATTTTGTGAATAATTTGGTTGAATTGCGTTATTGAGTGTGGAGTAATGTAAAGGAGAATCATCTCCAATTGTGTCGTGATATGGTGGGGTTGCTGCAACAGCTGGATGTGATCCATAAATGTCTGCAGGCAAATCCATATTTGAGTATTTCAATGATGAAGGGGGCGTAATAGGTGACATGCGTGATGCAACCATTGTTGTTGATTGGATAACAGAAGGATGGTGATGATTATCTTCAAGATTTGACGAAAAAAAGTTATCTTGATATGCTGAACGACCCAAAGTGATCACTGATGTCGTTCCAGTTGCTCCACTAAAGGGCATCGAACTATTATCACTATCAGTAACACTACTGTTGTGATTTGTTTGATTATCAAACGCCGGCGTTGTTCCAGCTGTCGATGATGTTGATGTAGACAATAGCAATAAATTGTCTTCCTGATTAATATTCAATTTATTTATAGATTGCTTAAACTGATGATCGTCCGTATCATTACAACTACTACTGCCAATACTTATAGTATGATTAGGACTCTTATCTGCATCAGTATTACTTTCACTGCTTTTTTTATTATTATATTTACTCTCTTCACTCTTCAATTGAAAGTCATTCTTCAAAGATGCCAAATAGTCAGCTAAATTAAAATAGAAAAAAAAATCATAAATTTACAATTTTAAAAATAAAATAATAATTACAAAAATTCTTCAATAATCGGTTATCAACCTACTCTAATGCAAAACAATCGGTTATTCTCTTTTCATTCAAACATCACAATATATCCGTCTCTTTCTAGTCAACTTCAATTTTAAATACTTTCATTTCAGTTACGCACATTATGTGTTAATCATGAATTACATTGTATTCAAACTAGTTAACTCCGCCTTAATTTAATTTTTCTTTGACTTGTTTTATATTGGACATGAAATTAAATTGAAATTTATTTCTCAAACGAAATTGACCGACTATAAAAACGGGAGTAAATTTTATTAAATGAATGAGAATTGTTTCAATTTTTTATAGAAATGGCCGACATTTTGAAAATGATTAATTTAATAGAAATAATTTTCCTCGTAATTCCTTGTTATTTCCTTGTAAAAATTTTAATAGAAATTATAGCTCATGTTAGCCGATAAAATTCATATAAGTTCAATGCTTTTTTTTTTTAAAAAAAAAGCGATAAAAAATTGTAAAATCGCAAAATATAAACTTTAACTAAGATAAGAAAATTAAAAACCTCCGTAGTGTCTAGCCTGAAATATTATCAGGTGTTTATATGATATAACCGCAAAATAATCACATTCATAGTAAACATTTTACTACATTGAAACTTGTCATTTTTTATCTTTCCAATACAAAATAATTATCATAAATGGACTCGTGCATGCTTTACGACAAAGATAAAGCTCGCAAATAGAAGGCTCGTCTCTTAAACTTTTATCACATTCAAGAATTATCAGTAAATGATAATTGAAATAGTTTTTTTCTATTTAAATAATTTCATTCATGAGTTTCAATAAAAAAAATTTGATAAAATTTTATTTACATTGAAGTGTTATCACCTTACTCATAAGTATGGCTTGTTTAAAAATACATTTAAAACTGTAAACTGATAATCAGTCTAAAATAATAATAATAAAAATATTACGTCAATTTTATCAGTAAAATGGAATATCCCAAGTATGTAAATTAAATGCAACTTACCGATAAAGCTTATATCAAAATAATTTTTTTTATATTTAAATGTATAATTTTTTATCAGTTGATTAAACACTTGCACAGTAAAAATTCTATTTTTAAATATTTGATTTCAGTTAAATTTTTTATAATTTCTATAAAGAAAAAATTTTATTTTTCACTTTATGACGTTTCACGTCTTAATACGATAAGGCACTGGATATGACTAACTTGCACAACTTTTACGTATCTTATGAATCGACTGAACACAAAGTGAAAAAAAATACAACAAAAAAAAGAACCAAGCAATAGAATTTGTTTCCTTTCTCTTTCTTTGTCATTATTACCATATAAAAAATATTTCATTCTGTCGTTTATTTCATTTTTATTTACATACTAATTCTGTGTATGTGTGTACGTGTTTGTACATGTAATGTATTGGTTTGTGCATTTACTTTATGGGATTTGAGGTTTAATTGTGCTAGAATTTACATAAAATTTCTGTCATAAACCAAGAAATTATGAATATTAAAGATTTTAGAGAAAGAAAAATTCTTAAGGTCAAATAGTTCAAAATAGTGAAATTGAAATTCGGTTCTTAGCTTACAAAGTTTTAAAGAAGTAAAGTTGTAAGTGAGGGTTCTAAAAAGAAATTGATTTTCATAGTCTACCGTGTTCTCTACAACTAGCACTATATGAGTGTGATCGTGCTCAAAATCATGACCTTACATGCCTCGCATGCAAGTAGATATGAATCAAATTCTCTGAAACGTGAACGCCATGAAATATGATGAATCAATTCAATGATTTATTACATAGAAGCTTCTCAATGTTTACTATTCAAAATTTAAGAGATCATTATCCAAATAAATTTTGATTTGAACGCTCGTAAAAAAACAAGAAATTTAGCGTGTGTGACAAGAACCATTTCAACTTTGGTAGGTCTTTTAACCAGACATGTGTCAAGGAAGAGGCTGACACATCCCAGCTCAAATAGCAATTAAAAAGTCGTTAAATTTCTATTCTATGATGACTTTTACTATAAAAATGTTACACTAATAAACCAAAACTATCCAAATATTTATGAAAGGTCTGAATTTTTACGACTTTCCATCTCATTAATTTGAAATAAAAATTAAAAAAAAAATAAACTTTCTCTGAAGGAAGAATATGAAACATATTTTTTTATTGCATTTGACCAGAAATTATCCCAAATAATTTTGTTTTTGATTTAAATCATAAAATTAATTGGAAAGGAAACACCAAATAATCAAATAATGCTCAATGTTAATTGCATATAAAATAATAAAACAAAATATAAATCTGGAGCAAAGTTCATATAAAAATTTAATTGCATTGTTGAAAAACACTGCACATTTGCATTTCTGTTTATTTAGGATCATTTTAAAATGTAAAAGAAATAAACAAGTCATGTTTCTATTTTTGGCCACAATTCATACTTCTTTTTTGTTACATATCCTATGATTCATATCCTAGCTTGTTTTTACTGATTCTCACAGAGGGTGGCATTCGGTATGAACTTTAGACTTAATTTATTATTATTAATATTTTGAAAATAGAACAAGGATTAATGAACAATGTTGAGATAAACAAATTATTTCTACTTGATTAACATCGATTTTTTTTCTCATTTTTACACTTAGGATGATAACAAAATTTCTGTACTTTGCCCCTGTTTTATTCTTTCTTCTTCAATTCATAACAATTTAACACATTATTTAACTTACTTTCTTTCATGATGAATGATCACACAATTCGGAACAAGAAATTTCATTTCATTGTATGCAGTAATTTGAGTACCTGCTGAACGAATCAATATGGTGTCAAATTTCAAAAAAAAGCATTTTATATTGAGTATGCGTAATAATCGAATTTATGAATGAAATTCGGCCAGGTAGCAAATATAAGAATATTTAATCGATTGAATGAAACATGGACAAGATTGGACAGAATTTTGTATCTGTTTGTACCTGTACATAATAAAATTGAATAAAAACATGATTTTACGTATTATTTTATATTCAAAAGAAGATGAATGTTAAATGTGCGTGAACCAATCAGGGAAATTTTATTTGAAGTGGAATTTAATGAAATCCGATGACAATGAGTGCTAGGTGTGTTTAACTGGAACCAAGTCTGAGTGAAATTTAGAAAAAAACGATTCAGAGACCTATGCTTGATGCTAGCAGGGCGTTTCAAGGATAGCATTTGTAGATAATTTTATGTCAACTTCAATGGATACTGTCAAAGAACAGCAGAGCTGGAAATGGTGCATCGAAATTAAATGTTTTCTCAAACCACTTTCTTTTGTTTCAATTCAGTTCCGTCCAGAATGGTAATGACATGCATCGTAATGTTACATAAAAGTAAAAAACGAAAACGATTTCGGATGTTTAACTTTGCTTCAAATTTGTTGGACAAGACAAACACACATGACATGATATCCGTTTACATTTCTTCACTTTCATGCTTAAATATTTCTATATGAAAACAGAATAAGAGCCAAAAATCTATCGAAATTTCAAACATTTAAAATAATGTTCCATGCAAAATCATCAATAATTGACTTTTAAATGTTAAATTAAGATTTTTGAATGGTTTCTATCACCGACCCACACATAATTGTATTCATGTATGTCATAAATCAAATTTAAAAAGTCACCAAAATATTGCCCTTTCGACAAATGTGAGAAAACAAGATATTTCCTTTTAATCTTACAAAATAAAATCTGGCGTTGATCATGTGAACACGCGTCTAAAGATCAGATTATACCGTGAAAAAGAAATTTTAGAAAAAATCTCACTAAAAGTGAAAGTAAAGTTTAAAAAAATTCACACACATTAAAAATTTCTATGAAATGTAACGATTAATATTTTAATTTTTTATAAAGCGTTAAGAAAAATCCTCAAAACTAATGGAATGCCATGTAAAAATATTTATAAACATATTTAGGTGTCTACAGATAAAAAAACGAAGGAATTGACCTTTTTTTTATTTATTTTAAGTTTTGTAATACAAGTTCAATAATAATATTTGGATTTTATTTTCTTCAGATAATCTCAAGGAACATAAATATGTCATAACATCGAATCATTATATAATATTTCATAACTGTTTAACTTTTATTGGTTTCACTGCAACGATCCTGTTTTCAAATGGATCAAATATCAATCGAGTTCATGAGCTGCATAATTTGAAATTGGAGCATTTAAATAAATTATGAATGTAAACATAGACAGTTCGATATTTTACTTCACACCCAATCAAAATCATCAGAAAACAGTTCATAATTAACCGATTAATGGTTCATGTTTACTAATATCTGTCTATGATAATTGTCGCGACTTGTTAACCAAGAAATATTAATTTTAATTTGAATGAATTACAAAATTTGGTTTCAAATGAGAAAAAAAAGTGTCATGAGAGCAAATATTTGATATCCTTTTTTCTTTGAATTTTTGTCTTGACTCAATTTTTTTATAATTTTCATACCATCATATGAAAAACTGACCGATCCTTACAAATAATATGCCTTAGCTTTAAATATTTAGTGATGTTTTATTTATGACCTTAAATGGGTTAAAAATTTCATTCACATCTCTAATTTTGATGAGCATGATGATAAAATTAACAAACAAAGGACTAAGCAAATAATCTTTTTAAACAAAAAGGCACACACAAAAAATATGTGATAAATATCCCATTAAATTGTTATATTTTTTTCATGCTAATTGTTAGATCCTTACAAATATGTTTGAACGTCCAGTTTGGTTTATGTTAATGCAAACAATACAATTCCTGTCAAAATTTGAATAAATAATAATTATTCCGCCCATTTATGGTTTCATCATAATTTCAAAAAGTCAATATTGACAGTGAAGCGCCTTAAAATTATTTAATTTTTTTTTTAGTTTGTTAATTTAAAACAAAAGAATGAGCTGGACATTATTTGTAGGGAAAAAAAGGAAAAGGTGAAGTTAAATAATTAAGAGAAAGTGCATTTTGATGTACTCTAAGTTGAAAACGCCCCGCAGTCAAAATTAATTTGGTCGGCAGACGGAGATCATTGATTGACGCTTACAGGTTATTTGATAAATGCAATTTTTAAAGCGTTTCCTGTTTATTTGGATAAAAGTTTCAAAAATTATACGCACCATTTTAGTCTACTCATTTTTCGCAAGACGTTTTCAACTTACGTGGGATTTTTTTATAGATAACGCTCAATGGCTTACTCAGCTCATAAGTATTTTTTCAAGCTATGATAATAGAAGGGACCCCACGGACACACAAACTCTTCTTAAAAGCGCATTTTTTAACATTTCACATAAAAAAACTAATTCGTTTTGAATACCAGATGTTAAAGACCGGAATTCAAATTAAATTTTATTTAATTTATTTTTTTCAATGTAATTTTTTTGTTGTACATTAAACGCCCACAAAAATCCTCAAAACAAAATTGTACAAGAAAAAATCATATTCTAACTAAATTTCTGGACAGCTTTAAATAGTTATTTATTTTTTTAATGAACGTCGTTCTACAAATTGTTTATAAATTATTTCACATGAGAAGTTTGACCTTAATACCTTAATAATATTATTTAATGTTTTGCACAAGTAACAAATCCGTAACATTTCCAAGTAAGAAATATTATTGATTCTAAGCTAAATAAAATTCACCGTGTTACTTTAGTTTTACGATCATTTAACTGAGCTAATTCTTTTGTTTATTTGAAATTGAATGTATTGAATTTAATTTTTTTTTATTTATTTTGTTACAGTTTAAACTTTTATTTTTCTTCTCAATACTTTTATGTGACAGTGTTTTGCTGAAATGTTTCTAAGTGTGAGTTCATAATGTTTATTTTTTTAACTCGTTGTTTTATTGATTTTTTTATTGTTAAAATGTGAATATTACGGTAATTTAGTAGCAAAAGTAACAGTGAGTTAGTAATAAATTTTAAATCTTTTAATAATACACAAAGACAAGTGGGAGCTACATAATATGAATAAAAGTCTTAGACTAGATGAAATTTGAATGCTTACTTTTGGGCTAATTCACCCACAGGAAATTTGCTGTGTAAAATTTTTGATCTTAAATCATAACATTTTCGCAAAATTTGTGTTTTAAATGTCAGGCAAAACTTTTTTCTTGATTTTCTTCTTCCAGCTCCCAATTTTTTCTACAAGACAACGATTTGAGAGTACCAGAACAAAACAATCACAAGCATTGACTCGCCACTAGACACATTCTGAGGCACAGGAACTGAGCCATATCTTCAGAAGCGGTCACCTTAATAAATTCCAATGTATTTCGATCTGATTTTGGACATATTCAAACTCCAAAAAAAATCCAAAATTACTCAAAATTTGATCCACTCTAATTTAAGGTACGCGTTTCTAACTCAATTATTTCTCATCTATGTAAAATAAGTCATAAATTGAATTAAAGCAACTATTTTTTTCATAAATATTTTGCATAAAAATTAAATACACATTTTATTGTGAATTTAAATTTAGAACGTACTATGAAACAAAACAATAGCCAAGCAAAATAGAATGCTGGTGACCCACTTAGTAACGTTTTATTCATCAAATTAACCGTTAATTTTAATTCGAAAAAAAAGTTCTTGAAGTAATTGCGCATAAACTTATTTTTTTTCGAAAGAAATCTTCATTTAAAAGAATTTAAATTAAAAGAAATATATTTTTAAGGACTCAACTCCCCAAGTTAATAATATATGCAAGAAAAAGGATGAACAGAAAGAAGACGTTTATTTATTTAAAATATTAACCATCGATAAATACTGACTTATTTTTTTTAATAAACAAATATTTTTATGTTATTGCACATAATTTTTGTTTGTTTTTAAAAAATACAAACATCTTTTGAGCACACTTTAAATTTGCTTATTCAGTAAACACTTTAAACTGTTGAATTTCTATTTGAGCTGTCTTATGCTGATCTGACTTGCATGCTTGCATTAAATTTAAACAAAAAAAAATTGCATTGTAATTCAATACATTTCTACGGCATTTTATGTATTTAGGATTTATTTTTTTCAAGTAATTTGAAGGATTCGGCGATTTTCTTTGTATTTTGGTGCCATTCTGTCTAGAAACACACTTTTAAAATTTTTCATTTTAATGTTTTTAATACACATTTTCATTTTTGCAAAAACACCGACGCGACACTCCTTTAAATTTTACTCCGATTGCAATTCCGTAATGCAATGCATGCGTTTTCACTGAAAGACGTGAAATGAAAATCAAAAAATTGAGAGCCATCTTAACGTTTTGAAGTGCAACTTTCAACTGGATAAAAAGTTTAAAAAAAATTATACATTTCTTATAATTCACTGCATTTCACATTTAATAATAATAACTGATAACTAAAAGTAGATTATTTTTTTTTAATTTTGTTAAAATATTGCACCTGTTTCTATTTTATTTTAAGTATGCACTGTTTATGATAATAAAATGCGATAACTAATAATATTATAGTTATATTTTTCTAAGATAAGAACAATCGCTTATCATCTTACATAACAATAATTTTATCGTTGTTTGCGATACCTCTTACAATCATCATAATAAAAAAAAAGGTAAACACATTTAAGTTTAAACTTATTATTATTTTTTTTTTGAACGTTGAATGACTGATAAAAGTTTATCGACTTATAAATAATAGTAAAATAATAAAGGTGGGTGTGTGTGTCTGTGTGTCTTACCGGCATTAATTTTTCTTTTTCTTCCAGTATTATTTGAAGTTGGACTTTTCCGTGTCTTTACCATGATGATGCGTTCAATACTGAACTTTGCTGATAACTGTAAATGTGTAACGATGACGACGATGACAAAGGCTACAAAATTTTTGAGAAATCACTGATTAAGAGTGACAATTATCAGTGATTCATATACGCCCTAACCACTGACTTTGACGCGTTTCTATCAATATCACTTTTATAATATTTTTATTTTACTTGTCCTGATAACGATAAATTTCTGTATATATGCTCACGTACTATTTATAATTATTATAATATTTATACTAATATAGCTGATTATCAAGAAAAACACAAACGGGCCTCTTTGCCTTAGCAGCTTACTTTACTTTAGTCTACTTAAAATCGTTGCACTCTGCGGACACGAAATCGTCAATAAAGTTAAAGTGATTTCCAAAATCCAAATGAAATTTAATTCCAAAATAATACAAAAAAAACTTCAGAATTGAAATGAAATTAATATTAGTAGAAATTTTACAAAAAAAATAACTTCGAACGAAACAAAGATGCTTTAATTACGTTCAACGTCTTAACACAAAATAAAATGGCAGTTAATTCAAGTCAGACAAATAACATATTAATATTATTATAATATTAAAAGTTATTTTTTTCCTATAAAGGCTACATGTATATTATTATATAGAAAGTACATATATGAACAAAGTACATTATGTATAATAATAATAAGCCATAATAAAATGTATTCGTCGTCATTTACTCACATTTTTATTTTATTTTTTTTTTATTTATACATATTTAGTCCTCAATCCTCATGATTACAGCCTACATTGCCATACAGTTGCTTATAAATAAATGAAATTATTATTATTATTATTATAAAATAAAATATAAATGAAATGAAATTTGTGACTATGTATATTTAAAATTTTAATATACTATAAAATGGTCGGAATTGGACAATAAACCAAAAACAGCAGTGCAGTAGATGTTCGAAATCATTTTTGATTTGTAAAACTGACGAAAATTAACGTTAAAATCCTTAAAACTAAGAAAAACTTTCACTTTGAATTACAACTCACAATAAAAAAAAATAATCCTTGAATTTTCCGATTGAAATTTGTACAATGATCTCATTACAGACTTGTCATTAAAATGATACGCTACTGGTTGAAATTATTTGTATATAAATATATAACGAAAATAAGTAGAAAAGCAAATAGGGAGCAAACAAAATAAAATGAAGTGAATATTTAAAGTCAATCTGTTTGTATTGTAATTATATAAAATTTCCAAAGGTCGATTTTTTTTTCTATGGAGCAAATAAACTGATAAGAACTGTAAGAAAAAAACTTCATGGTACTTGCTGAGGGGGCAGACAACTTTTAAGATTTCGTGATTTTAAATATTATGCAATGGATTGAAAAAATGAGAAAATCTAACCACTGGGCTGTTTATAAAAGTGCATTTCGATGGAACTTGTTTCAGTAAACTAAATAAAGTTTATAAATACTTATTCAAAAATAAATCAAAATGACAGAAAATAGAAAATTGGAAAAATTAAAAGTTTCTAAGAAATCTGACATTTTGGGAGAATTTGGTATTTTGAGGTTTTGACTGTTTTCAGATTATGGAGCCCAATCCATGTGCCCAATTCCAAAACTAATGAGTATAAATCCATCCTTATGATCTAACAAAAAAAAACCTGACCTCGCTCCGATGGACCGACCTGGAGTTATGGATGGAACGGAATTACGGCGGACAAACCGTCTGTTATAGTGCATGTTTTCTTACGAAATGCACTAAATATCATAAATTCAGGATTTTAATCGTAGAAAACTTATTTTCGGACAGCAATAAAAATGTGAATTATCCTGATAATGTTTTGAAGCCAAAGTACGATCTAAATTATAATGTAACAATTAAATTGAATTCAGTAGACTGGTTTTTCTTGCCTATAAAAAAAAACTTCAAGTCAGAAATGAGATTCGATCCATTGACTCGAACATATCTACATGGAAATATGCACGGTAACCCTCTCTCGCTCAGCAAGCTTCCTTTCATCCAATCTTGAAATTTTTCTTTAATTAAGGTTTGAGTTAATTTTCGTCTCATTGTAAAAAAAAAATATTTATAAAAATTCTCTTTTATTTAAACAAAAAACAAATAGTTCAAGAATCACAAATGTTTATATTCAAATATTATAATTGACGCACATTTATTCAATTGTCCAAACATATTTAAAATTAAAAAATTATATTTCAAAACAAAAAATTAAATTCTATTCATACAATTTTTAATAACCAGGCGTTGTTTATAAGTAAATAAATCAAAACCAGATCATTTGCAGTTCATAAAAAAATAATGAGGCGATCACTTTTAAAAAGAAAAATAAACAGATTTCTCAGTTAAAGCTCGAAATTGTAAATTTCAAAAAATAATTTTGATTTTTTCTTTAGTGTCAACATGTCATTTCTCTTACAACAAAGTAATTTTTTCATTTTACTGATAAGAAATTCAAGTCTCCATGATATTTATATTAATATTTATTTTAAAAAAGGAATAATTCAGTCTCTTCGAGTTAAACTTTAACATTTAAACCATTGTTAAATGAAAGATGACATACAACGTAACACGTGTTTACTTAAATTTCATATAAATTCTCTTTTAATATGGAGCAATTTTAGCTTTGATACAATTTTGAGTCTTAAATGTCATGAAAAGTATCAAAGATTTGTAACAAAACATATTTTTTTTTTTGAAAAGGAAGACGAATAACAAACGACAAAAAGTCAACAAACAGTTAGAAGGGCAAACAATGAAATTGTGTTGTATAATTTTGTTGTTGAAGTCATTTTGATATCAAAAAAGATCTTGTATGTCAATAAAAGATAAGAAAAATTTAGAAAAAAAAACACAAAATTTAAGAATCACGATCAAAAACCACATGACCAACATGCAAGCTTTAAAATAACCGCTTTAAATTCAATTGAATGTTTATAAATATGTCAAATTTAAGTTCATTTAGTTTCATTTTTCATATAAACAATTTTCAAAATACATTTCAGAATTTATAAAGTTAATTTTTTTTAAGACATTTGGTTTAAACTACTTCAATTTAACCACAACTTGGTTAAGGGAATTATTCATTAAACCAATTCAAGTAGTAGTGAGAGATTTAAAGATTAAGTACTTGATAAGAAAGAATTTATAATTTTATATTTCACTTGTTCTCAGCAGTCAATCATATTTTAACTCTGGTGCGCATTCTCCCTTAATTTGATAAGAAATTCTCCTTTTAAAATTGAATGATTAATTTTTTTTACTGTCCCATACACATACACTCACACACACAAAAACTGACATGTCTTATCATTTAAAAATAAAATTCAAAAATATTTTTTTTTTGTAAAATGATAAGATGATTTATTTTTATACAATTGTGCTTTGAAAAGGATTGACACCGATAAGATATGATTACCCATAAATGAGTTTGTTTTTATTTTGTCTTCAGTCATAATTCATTCATTGTGTACTTTTAATACATTTTCTGTTAATTTAATTTTTTACAGTAAATCGGGAAAGATTTCGAATAAAAATAAAATGCAGTGCATTCGTTTTATTGTAAGAAAAACCCAGAGTCAAGATTTAGAGAGTATTTTGGATATGATTCAAGAGTTAGCTGACTATGAAAAAATGTCAGATGGACCTAAATTGAAAAAAGAACATTTGCTTTAAGATGGTGCCTTTGAAAATGACTCTGATATGCAATTTTTCCATAGTTTTGTTGCAGAAATGAATCCAAATGACCCTTCAAATCGGTAAATTCACTTACAATTTTCTTCAATTCAATATTAATAAATATTTCACCATTTCTAGTAAAATCATCGGTTACACAATCGCATTCTTCTCATATTCAAGTTCAATCGGAAAATGTTACTTCATTGAAGATATTTATGTGAAACCCGAGTACAGAAAACTCGGAGTAGGACATTCACTGTTTAAGATAAACGTTCAATATGCTTTCGACAATAATTGCAAACAATTGAATTTGCATGTACTTGATTGGAATAAGCCCGCAATCAGTTTTTACCAAAAAAATGGAGGAATTGACTGGACAAATGAACGAGGTGTTGAATTTCATCGATTCGATAGTGAAACAATGAGGAATTTATTAAAAATTTCTTCTTAAATATACTTTTATGACTTCAATTTTGAAATATAGGTACAACTCAGTATTGATTAGTATTGAAATGTATTTTTTTTTTATGATATTGATGAGACAGCTTCCTTTACTCTTGACTCGTTATTTAATTTTGATGAAACTTCTTCTTGAATCACAATCCAACCTTCGCCATTTTCTCCTTTATCTTCAATACAAGGCTCCACTACCGCGATTGTCTGTCCATGAACATTCTTAAGATGCTCCGTCAATTTGGGTTGAATTTTGAATGTCATTTCACACAGCGGACAATTATGAGTTTTATTTGCACTACGTTTGATGCCTTGATGTGACTTCATGTGCGAATTCATATTATACCGTTGTGCAAACTTTTGCCCGCATGTTGGACAGGCAAATGGTTTTTCACCTGGAAATAAAAATTTATTCACAATTTTCATAGAAGTTAAGTTAAAATTTTACTTACCACTGTGAGTCCGCATGTGACGAGTTAAGTGTGAGGTAGATCTTAATGCTAATCCACAAATTTCACATTTCTTTTCCCGAACATCATCGTGAATTAGCATATGCATGTTATATGATGAGTAGTGAATGAAACGTTTTTGACATTTTGCACACTGATACGGTTTCTCTCCTGTATGCATGGGCATATGTCTCTAAAAGGTGTTTAAAAAATGAAATTAAAATTATTTTCAAATAAATGATGAAAATCGAATCTTACTGATAAAGCTCCCTTCTGTGCAAAAACTTTATGACAATCCGTACACTGATTTGGACCTAAACCATTGTGTTTCTCAACATGTTGATTGAGTTCTTCTTGTGTGAGGTATCCGGCTTTGCATATTGAACAATATAATCTTCTACTTAGGAATTGTCTCCATCCTTTAATTTTTCTAGTTTTAGTTTTCTGTACAGGTACTTCTGACTTCGCCTCTAAACTATCAGAGTCATTATGTATTTCATTGTGCTCTAAAAATTCATTATTTTCGTCTTCAAATTCAAGTAGATGTTCTTCTTCCATTTCTTCATCAATATTTTCTATTTCAGGTGTATATGATTCAAGAAATTCTTGTTCACTAACATTTTCATTCTGTGTCTCCAATTTTACTTCAACATCTTTATATTCCTCTGCGGCAGCACTTTCATTTTCTTGTTTAACAATTTTTTCTTCCAATAATTGTTCCAACTCCTTCCTGGCTTTTGTGCAAATACTCATCCCCAAATCATAATTATTGACTTTTCCGAAACATGATTCGCACAGACAGAGAGTTTCCTTTTCCTCCTCTGTCTTAAAACACTGGAGATCCAATTCAAGATCCAAAACCTTTTCAATCAATTCATAGAGAATTGTATGGGAATGATCTGAAGATGTGAAAAAAACATTTTTTCGCCGTAATTTTAATATATCGCCACAAATCAAACAACTTAAATCCATCTTGCACACTCCTAACACCCAGATGTAAGTATAATGAAATTAAAATCTTGAATAGTAACTTAACAGACTCAATTAAAAGCAGATTAAATTATTTATAGCTTTGAAATTGAATGTTTTTTTCATAATAACATAAACAAATCAATTGACAGATGTTCGTAATTTCAGTTCTACGATGAATGTAAAAAAGTCGATCATTCACAAAAGTTGATGAATGAATTTTTGAATTTCATTGATACTAAAAAACCGTTACAAAATATCACATGTGTTTTTTTTAATTTCATTATCATTGTTATTAAAATTCAAAAGGTAACGGGATGAATTTTATTATCCTAATTTAAATAAAAAAAAATTAAAATGTTACTAACAAAACCGTTAAATTGGAAGAAAATTTAAATTTCTTTTAATGCAAATTTTTCGATATGCTGATAAAACTTGAACTTGAACTTGAATTTTTTTTGCTACGATTTTGGATCCAAGTCATTCATCATTTTTTCTATGATTTTTTTTAAACCGGTTTTTAAAATACTTTTTGTTATCAAAATCCATAACAATACAAGAGAAATTTGAATATTGTGCAATAATTAATACATGATGACTATTCATATCACACCGTATTGTTAATATATTTTAGATGTTCGAATTAATTTTATACTTTATTTTTGAATTTAATTTAAGATAAAAAAAATAGGGCTGCTTAATCACAAGGTTTTTGATAGTCGCCACTTACAATGAAAAAAATTAATACAAAAAACTGGTTTAAAATGTAAATTATTCTGATATGATGAAGACCGTTCTGTACTTTAGATGGGTTTTTCATAGATCCTTATAGCAAACAGCGTGTATTATCAATTATCTAATTAAGATTGAATTTTTTTTCAAATTTATGTTAATTTTGGTTGGAACGTGACAATATTTGGTGTGCTTGTGAGACAAAAAACAGTTAATATTAGGATTTTGATGAGTTAAGACAATAAAATAATTGTTTTAAAAGAAAAGTTTTATATAAAAATAGAAATTAATGATGAATGAAACGGAAAAAAGTGAAATAATTCAATTTTTTACGGGAAAACATGTTTTGATAACGGGAGGGACTGGATTTGTAGGAAAAGTTATTGTGGAAAAACTGTTAAGATCATGTCCTGACATTTCTGGTGTTTATTTATTAGTACGTGAGAAGAAAGGTGAAACTCCACATCAGAGATTCAATAACTACACGAAACATCTAGTGTTTAGTCGTGTAGCTAAAAGTAATCCAAAGTGTTTTGAAAAGTTGCGTCTCATAAAAGGTGATGTCCTTGAAGAAGGTTTAGGGCTTGATGACGACGCACGACGTGAATTAGTTGAAAATGTTAATGTTGTGTTTCATTGTGCTGCTACAGTTAAATTTACATTACCTTTGAAAGAAAGTATCGAATTTAATGTAATTGGGACTTATCGACTCCTGGAATTGGGTAAAGAAATGAAAAATCTCGTATCATTTGTGCATGTTTCGACAGCATATTCACAAGAAATTGGAACAATAACAGAAGAACGTCTCTATCCAACACGACATGATCCATTAAATATCATAAAAATGACAGAAGTTCTCGATGAACCATGTATGGAATTACTAAGACCGGATTTGATGCGTGGTAATCATAGTAACACATACACGTATACTAAAGGTTTAGCTGAAGTTCTTGTTAGTAAATATGAAAATGTGTTACCAGTTGTCATTGCACGTCCAGCAATCATTTTGAGTTCAAAAAATGAACCATTTACTGGATACACTGAATATAAACATGGACCTAATGCTGTAGGTCTTGGCGGTTCATACGGAATTATTAGGGCAATGTTGTGTAGTAACCATAATCCAACGTGTTACGTTCCAGTGGATTACGTTGCAAATGCAACGATTGCAGTGGCATGGGATCGAGCTGAAAAAAGGTAAAAATTTAAATTTTTATTCAAATTACAATTTTAATGTCAAAAAAAAAACCATTCAATAGCCGTAACATACCAACACCATTTTTCAACATCGTCGAAAGTGAAACATGCATTCACTGGGATAGAGCACTGGAAACGGCAAATGCCTGGTTATATGAGCATCCCTATTCCAAAATGATGTGGTACCCATTTGGACGCAACCATGAAAATTACCTCAGTTTCAGAATTTATACAATTTTTTTACATTTCATTCCGGCTTTGCTAATCGACTTCTTACTCATACTATTTGGAAGAAAACCCGAGTAAGAATAAAAATCAATAATTTTCCATGACAAAATTGAGTAACAATTTCCTTTCAGATTATTTAAATTGTATAAAAAAGCAGATAAAGGCATGTATGAATACAGACACTTTACATTGAATCCATGGAGATTCAAAAACGATCATTTAAAGAAATTGCATGAACGCTTATCAGAGATTGATAAAAAGGAGTTTGATTTCAATTTATGGAATGTAAGTTTTAATAAGAAAATATAATTAAAATTCATCAATTCATAATTATGTCAAATGTATTTTCAGATGGACTGGCCAAACTACATCAGAACATATGCTATGGGATTAAGAACGTATGTAGGCAAAGAACCACCAGAAAATATTCCTAAAACGAAAAAATTGTTGAAGAAGTACGCACGTATTTGAATTGTTGAAGAAAAATTTAACATTTAATTAATTTTTATTCCAGGCTTTACATTTTGCATTGCTTCACTCAAATCTTTTTGGCTACATTATTTGCTTGGTTTCTGTGGTCCTTTTCAACTCCGATAATGGAAGGCATGAATTTTGTCGTTAATTCAATTTTGCCCATTAAAAAAAATAAATTTCATTGATATTGTTGAATAACCGGTGTCATGTGACACCGTATAATATGTTTTCTAATGTTTAAAATTTTTGTTATCTTATGATTAGTTGAAGCGGAATCTAAATTTAAAGTTATAACGTTTTTTAATTTAACACAATTGAAAGGGCCTAATTTTTGTTACTTAAATTTTTTTTTGTAATCCAATAATCTTTATTAGTTCAAAGGTCAACAATCTTGAAAACACAAAAAAAAATTTAAAGTTATACTGTTTCTAACATATTTTTCATTTTTATTTGTGATCAAGAAAACACACTTGAGTATAAAATTTTAATTTATGACCAAATATACACTCAGATGACCGCTAAAATTTGCAAACAATTTAGCAAATATCATCTTGTAAACCGGTTTAAATCTTTAAAAGTCTTCAGTAATAAAAACTTCTATCATGATATAATAAAAAAATCCCAATTGACTTAATCAAGTTTTTCGTTATTTCTTACGTTAATTCTCTTATTTCATTTTTGCAAAAAAAATAAAAAAAAACATCTAAAAATCAAGCAAATTTTATTTTAATTTTTTTTTTAACAATATTCCTTGTAACTTTTTTTTCATTATCAAGGTAAGATCCGATCGAAATATGGGAAAAATTTTATGATTTGTTATTAACTATAAGAAAAAGGTAACAGTAAAAAAAATCATATTTGATTTGAGATATGAATTTTATTTGTCAAATGACTTTGAGGAAGGATTTTATTTATGTTATTAACGAAATTTGTTTTTACCATGTATTTTTTTAAGTTTTATAACATTTTAATCGTAAATAACGTAAAAGAATTAATTTTTGTGTTATTATTTTGTTTGCAGTTTTTGCGTAAATATGACGTCATTCGAATTTTTAATCAATATTTTGTTTTTCAAATTTTGAGCTGAATCTGCCTTATTAATTGTTCTTTTTCTAATAGTAGGCCATGAAATCCTTAGAAAAAGATCCTAAAGACTTTTTAATTTGAAGTCATCTCTGCTGAACACATTCGATTTTGAGTATCTCAGAGTCACAGTTTTTGGACACAGAAGGGCTCTAATGGAATAATTTTACCTTTTTTGTCTTTGCTCCATTTGGCCATACTGAATTCAAAAAAATGCAAATATTATATTCCTGAAAAAAATTACACAAAAATTCCAAAAAATACTGTGTATTTAGAGTTTTGGACGCATAATAAGGCCACAGATCTGTAAAAACGATGCCGTATTTTTGAATCTCTGAGGAAAATTGCTCTGAAACTTCAATTTGCTCTAAAAATTTTAAACGATCACTTATGAAAAAACGGGAAATGCCAATTTTTTTTTTTTGACATGTAGAATTGGCCCATATATAGTAATTTCCGTTCGGAGACAATTTTTATTTTTTGAAGTCTGTAATAATAAAATTATAACAATAATTCAACATAATTTTTAATGGATTTTAACACCTTAAGATAATTCATGATATTTAACCAGGAATTTCCGTCTTTTTTTATCGCGTGCTCTAAATTACCAATGCATTTTACTTGTTTTTTCTTAGTCATATACGAAAAATTTCCAGTTAACGTCTTAATTTGATAATAATCTGGAAAAAAATAAAGAAATTTAAATGAATCAAAAGAAAAAACAAATAAATCATTAAATTGTTTCTGTTTCCTATCATACCTTTAAGTGTATTGCAATGCAATTCATGCCTTACTTGCAAGAAAATAACCAATTTCTCGTCCTTGAACTATAAAAATAAAGCAATTAACACAAATAACATACATACGCATTCTCATAGTTCTTCTCATTCTGTTTTCTCTGCAGTTGTTCTACTTTAATTACAACAAAACCTGTATTGTAATATCATGTAACTGTGAATTGAGTAAATTTTGTTCTAAAAAAAGAGGACTGACATTTAAACTGGTTGTGATCCTTCCTTTTTTCAACATCTGAGAATAATTTTATGTACTATTATCCGGTTTCTTTTAACATTTTCTTTAATTCTAGACTTGAATGGGCTCAAAAATCATATAAAAGCTTGAATATGCACCAAGAATTACTTTTATCATTAATTGTCTTTTCAAAAGTGCACATTACGCACATTTTTTTTCCTCAGAGATTAGAGTTGTACCAATTAAGTTAAATCCTTATCCTAAATACTCGAGGTTACTGGTACAAAGTCTTTTCATTCTCTCAAAATTATTTAAAAAAAAAACTTTATTAAAATTAGTCATAAATTTAAAATTTAAAACAAAAACGTGTTTTCTGAATTCTCGTGTCTGCAAGTTACAAGTTCAATGTTACAAATATTGTCGTCTTCCTAATACACAAATCAATAAAACTATATCCAAATTTTATAAAAACATATAAAAAAGGTTAGTAATAATAATAATAATAATAAAATTAATTTTAAAAATCGAATGACGACTTCATTCAAGAAACGTCCGTTTAAAAATTTATTTGAAAAAAATATGCAAATTTCTTGCAAAACTTGGTCGTTGGTTCCAAAATTAATAAAATTGTGTTAGATTTTTTCGTTAGTTTATTTTTGGCGTTCAAACGGTGTGGATGCGTGTCTTAAAGTGATCTGACAAAAATTTTATTAAAAAAAATTAATATCACATGTAATTTTTTTTATTTTTAATAAATGCATTTTTTTTATTAAATTTATTATTCAAATTTTAAAGAAAGAAAAAAAACTTGGTAAAAGGATTAAGTAAGTTTACAATGAAAAAATGAAAAAAAAAATAATCAAAATTATATGAAAAAAAAACTAATTAGTGGTCAAAAAAACATGGAATTTATTACAAATAAGGGCAAAATGTGTAAATATAAAAAAAATGTTTCCAAATATTTTTTTTTTATTAAATATGAAAAAATGGTCAAATAATACGTTAATTGAGATCAAATTTGTGTTAATTGATGATATTTCATTGATGCTTCGATTATCACCTTTGCTTTATTTTATGATATAAAAGTTAAATTAATTGAAAAATATAAATAAAAATTTGTAAGAACTTTATGAATGAAATCGATTAAGATAGTGAGAAAAAATCTGCAGTCCCATTCATTATGATATCTGGTGAAATAATTAACCATTTCTAATTGAGTAATTTTGTCTAGTGCAGAAAATTTATTATACATTCTTCAGGTCCTGAACGAATAGGACTTTGAACATAAGATTGAATTTTGCTTCCAAATTTTTGGAAAAGAAATTTTAGTCAAAATCGCTTTTTGGATTGACCAGACCAGATTTATTACTAGAAAGCAGTTAAACTCAAACAGTGTCCATATTTTTGAAGATTAAAGAAATTTTTTACATGCATACTCAAATGAACAAAAGGTCATTTTTTCTATTTTTGGTATGATTAACAATGTTATTTTATATAAACATTTCAATGATACACCCGGAAGATTATTAGTTTTTCAAAAATATGTAAATTTATGACGTGGTTTGTCATCTTATGTGATGCATCTGATGATTTTGATACATAACAATGTATATCAAGGAAAACAACTTCTATTCAAGTTCCTCAATTTTATATGTGGTTGTCTTTTATTTTTCAAAAACTGATGAAGATCAAATGCACAATTTTTTTTTTGTTATTGAAAATCGTCTTAAAATGATATAAATTCACTGTTTTAAAACCTTCAAACGAAAAATCGCAAATTTTGGGGTTTATTTTGAAAAAAATCATATTTCAAATTTTTGTTTTATTCAATTTGAATTTTCTTACATATCCATGAGGATCAACATTATAATTTTTATGAAACGTGTTATCAAAATCATCTTCTTTTTTTATGTGCGTGTGTTTGTCGCAGGTGTCATTTGATAATTTAAATTTTTAATTAATTCAACATTTTTAATCAACATCACATGTTTGCAAGAATATGAACAAGTTTTATTTTTTTTTGTAATAAAATTTTTGCGAAAAATTTACATAAATTATGAATAATCTTCATGCTAACATTGATCTTGACTTTGATTTTGCAGATCGCTTATAGAAAATAAGGTGAATTTCGATTAAAAAAAAAATACAAAATGTCAGATTTAACATTGAGTACAATTCCTGAATGGTTTGCCGGCAAAAAGTTATTCATAACTGGAGGTACGGGTTTTGTTGGAAAAATCATCATAGAAAAGTTGCTACGATCATGTCCAGACATTGATACAATTTATATCTTGATCCGTACAAAAAAAGGAGTTAATCCAAAACAGAGATTTGAGGATTTCACAAATCAAGTTGTATTTTCAAAGTTGAAGGAAAAGAATCCGGATTGTTTTCAGAGATTAAAGTTAATTAAGGGTGATGTAACGGAAGAAGATTTGGGTATTTGTTCGGAGGATCACCAAGAACTCGTTCAAAATGTCGAAATTGTGATTCATTGTGCGGCAACAGTTAGATTTGTGTTGCCACTTAAGGAGAGTGCTGAATTTAATGTGTTGGGGACTTGGCGGATGCTTGAATTGGCAAAAGAAATGAAGAAACTTGTTTCATTTGTTCATGTATCGACAGCGTTTTGTCAGGAAATCGGTCAAATCCTGGAAGAACGTGGATACCCAACTGAACATGATCCGACAAATGTCATAGAAATGACAAAAGTTTTGGATGCAAATTGTATGGAAATGTTAAAACCCCGATTGATGCGTAAAAATTATTGCAATACATACACGTACACAAAGGCTTTGGCTGAAGTTTTATGTTCAAAGTACCAGGATGTCTTACCAATTGCAATTGCACGTCCTTCAGTTATAATTATAGCTAAGAAAGAACCATTTGTTGGTTACACAGAATACACATACGGTCCAAATGGAATGGCAATTGCAGGATCGCATGGCATATTGAGAACTCTGTATTGCAAAGGTGATCTTCCCACATGCTACATTCCAGTTGATACAGTTGCCAATGCAACAATCGCTATCGCATGGGATCGAGGAATCAAAACGTAAGTTAATAAATATTCCATATCAATATTTAAATAAATCTCATTGAAAATTTCAGACAAAGTCACATTTTGCCATATTACAATATAGTTGAAAGTGAGACATGCATTACATGGGATGGTGCACTAAATGTAGGAAATGTTGACGTTTTTGTAAATCCTTATTCTAAAATGATGTGGTATCCATTTGGAGGAAATGAGGGAAATTACTACAAATTCAAAATACTTTTCTTCTTATTACATTACATTCCCGGATTTTTCATTGACTTGATAATGATTTTAATGAGACGCAAACCAGTGTAAGGATAATTTTCATGGATTTTGTTAAAATTAATCTTACATTTTATTTCTTTTTAAACTGAATCTAGATTTACTAAGTTATATAAAAAAATAGAAAAAGGCATGATGGAATACAGTCACTTCTTGACTAAGCGCTGGTCGTTTGAAAATGATAATTTGAGAGCCTTGTACAAGAGACTGTCAGAAAGTGATAAAGAAACATTCGATTTTGATATTTGGAACGTAAGTCTGAAATTAAATTAAATAAGTTCATAACTAAGATTATAATTTTTCATTTTAAGATGGATTGGGAAGCATACATTAGAAATTATAATCAAGGTTTGCGAAGATTCGTCGTCAAAGATCCACTTGAAAATATTCCAAAAGCACGAAAACTTCTTAAAAAGTAAGAAATTTCATGTAAATTTTGAATACATTCTCATGACATTATTTTTAATTTTTTAATTAGGCTCTACATCCTTGATCGTGTAACTAGAGCAGTCTTAGTGGGTTTAGTTTTATGGTTTTTCTGGAATTATGCCAGCGCATTCATCAGAGTTCTCACATTTGGACTGGATAGTACCCGAAATGTATTTACATCATTCAAAAAAATAACTTGAATTTAATTTTTTTATATGTTTGAATTTTTTTTTTTGTAATTTTATATATAATAATTATTATTATTTTTTTTTATTATAAATTAAATTGTAACTGTATTAAATACAAATGTGCTCTCAGGTTAAATAGCTCTGATATATTTCGCTAAACCAAAAGCATTTTTAATATTAGTCAATTGGATTACTTGCAAGAACGTGAACTTGCAAACTTTTAGTTGAATTGTAAATTTGTCCAGGTTGGAATGGTAAGAGCCGAGGTGAGTCTCCTTTTTGCCCTGCAGACACATATTTTGAGAGTCTAATTCCTGGAAGTGGTAAAAAACCTGCATTCAAAGGCATAACATCCAAAGTAATTGATTCTGAGTTGTTTTCTACTAAACTAACAACTCCTGCTGTTCGACCACAGATAGCCCAATAATTTTGATCGGCAAGCACTTCATACATGAGTTCAGAATGCGGATTGTCATTGACTTTTGTGATTGTGAGATGAAGGTGACACACTGATCCAACTCGACACAATTCAGATGGCTCAATCTTTGCTTGGATTTTGAATAGTGTCGTATAGTCCATAACATCGAATGTACAATGAAAATTGCGTTTTTTTGCTTGTAAATTTGACTCACAATATTGAATTGCAAACTCAACTTGAATTACGGGATGCTCAATTTCACTTTTGAGAGGCTCAACTTGAATTTCCCATAAATATGAGACTTGAATTGATTTTGTGATGCTAATTTCATTTTGGGACTTTGGATTTATGTCTGTTAATGATACGCCATCAGCTGTGCATTTCATTATGGCATTTGATAAAATTAATTTTCCTTCATATGCACTTTTGACAATTACTTGTAAAAATTTTCGGTTTCCCGATGAATGGAGACGACAAGAAGCAAATAATGCTGGTTGAAAATGCAATGGAATTACAATCTCATTTCTCGTCCATGGACATTGAAGACTCACTTTTTGTTCAATTTGTTTATCATCACGGCGGCCAGGCATTAAGTCACAAATAGCTTCCAATTCAATGGTTCTCTCATCAAATGACTTGAAATTTGATAATTTAACTGTTGTTTCACGCTCAAAGAAGTTTTTTAGTACGTCATCTGTCTTTATACGTAATCTCAAATGCTTGGAACATTTCAATATGATTGCAGCATCTTTTGGAAATCTAAAACTGCCTCCAGTGACCATCAATTTCACATTTTGTTCCAAGCCAGCAATTAAATTTTTGAAACTTAACACAACTGATGATGCTTTTGTTGTTATTTCAAATCCAACTGTTTCGGCAAGTGATTCTGAGAGGAACTCAAATAACTTTAATTGAAACGAGGCTTGTTTAAATGTCCAAAAACCAACACGAGTTGCTTTTGTTTCTAATTCGATGATATTAACACCTGGTTTCAATGCGACATTTGACGCTGAAACACAATTTGTGAAGTCAGTTCGATTCGTAATTGAGACTTTTCGACGTGCACTGCTAGTTCTTCTCACAGGTTGTTTACCTTTAGTGCCACAAGCAACTGATGCACAGTTCAATGTCTCATCTTGTTTGTAATCCAATACAAGTCGCATTGGGAGACGAGCATTTTCCATAGCAGCCCCTCCAGAATTATCGGTCAAAGCATCTTTTTCGCACATTTCAAGTGAAATTTGACATTTTTCCAGGAAAACTTCACGTGGAAAATTGTTATTCACTGTTAAAAGTACTGAAACAATTGAATCTTGTACAACAGGACTTTCAGTTTCCAAATGGATATCAATTATTTTGAAGTGATCTTCAAGTGAACATAAAACAGCTTGATTTCCAGTCTCAACAGCTTCAGGCGTAAGTTCATTGGGAGCAAGACCTTTTTCAAGCAAATTTAAAAATTCATCAAAGTGTTTCATGCGATCAAGAATTTCCAATTCAACGGAACAAGCGATTGCAGCACATGTTTTAGCATAATTAACTTTATCATCCATTTTCTTGTAACACCCAACTAACTTTAATAATACTTTTCCAAGTAAAAATCCCCAACTTTCAACTTTGAGTTCCCTTAAAATATCTGTGTAGAACACGACAGCTTTTTGAGGTTCATTTAATGACATGTAAAAGTCACCAAGATCAAGTCCAACCAATTTTGCAAATCTTAATCGTGACACGTGCTTGTACGTACTGATTGAAAGTTCACTTAATTCCAAGTATAATTTTTGAAATGCTTGATTTGTGCCCAGAGCTTCTTTGAGACGTTCAATAGCGGTTTTTCGAATTCGTCTTGCAGGAGATGCAACAATATTGGTAGAGTCTGGTTCCTGTATCGGTTTATCAGTATTATGCTCCATTCCAGCTGATAAGAGAACTACTTTGTGGAGTTGTTCTGAGGATGGAGTATGACCTGGTAACAAGCCACACATTTCTCCTAATTCATATAACTAAAAAATAAATTAAAATATTGTAGAAAAACTTAATTTATGTTAAAAATTATATGAAATCACCTTGTCTTTCGCTAAATTCCATATAGCGGCTGAATACTGTGAACATTTTAATATATCCTTGCTTTCTTGAACTTGATCACACATATTGAGAACTTCCAAGCCACAAATGAATTCCCAACACGCCAAAGATCCATCCGCTGTTTCAATATTTAATATTTCGAGTTCTTTCTCAGTTGCATACAAAAATGGCATTAATCTCTCTGCAGTTTCCCACGGTTTTTCAGCGGTGTTCAATAACGAACACTGTCTTTCGAGTAAATATGTACGGAAATCTAACAAACTCACATTACCGTCAATAATTTTTTGCCGTATCTGATTCAGCTGTCTTTTTCCCAAATTTATTCCAATAAATCTATTACAAGGTTGCTCAAACGTCTTAAACCATGGTGGCTTATCACCATAAATTGAATTAATGATGAATTGTGAGAACATCGCTTCCAATTCATCGTATTGCACTAGAGCTTCAGTGGGTAAGCCCAACATCTCTAAAACAAATGCCAGATCTTCTTGCAATAAAAAATACTTTAAAAAACTCCAACCTTCCTTATTCCTTTTATCTCTGTTACTTCGAATCAGCTCCTCATACTTATTTATATTTTTATTGAAACCACTTAACATTAAATACCGAAGTCTTTGTAAGAGTGAACGAAATGATTCTGTTGCACGAGATTCAAATTTTGTTGGATTTAGTACGGATATGACACGGTCACCTTGTTTCGATCCAAAATCTAATCGAAGTTTATCGAGAACTGTTGTCCGAGGCAAAATATTTTTAGTTTTTTTCATGTCAATTGTCTCAACAAGTAAAATCATCCAATCTTCAATGCCAAATGAACCCAATTGTTTTAACCACTGTTCAATTTCCTCTTTTACTGTAGATTTGTATGTTTCAACGTCCTTTTAATTGGGAAATAATTCAAAATTAAAATTGAGATTGAAATTTCATGAAAAAAAAACTTACACCACATTCTGTAACAAAAATATGAAGAACAGGATGGTCAATTACACTCCATGTACCTTGTTTATACGCCTCAAACATTTTCGGGTCAAAGACCTTTGTGGCAGCATTCTTAAATCGAATTTGTTTTGTTGGACGTCCATATGAGCGTCGCCATTCACATGAATCGTTTGAAATTGCACTAAGAATTTGAGTCTCAAGAGAGCGGAAAAGTGGAATGTCACCAAAATCTATAAATTTACAATTAATTTTAATGAGAGGATATCACAATATAAAAATATGTATGACTTACATGAAATATGAGGCTTAACTGTATCAACTACGAATGTTTCCATTATCCAACGACTTAATTTTAGTAACCTTTTATAAGAAATCTGTAATATTTCTCCTAGAAGTATTTTAAAATTGATTTAATTTGAAATTAATTTGTTCACGAAACTTTGTTTTTGTTGATTAAATTCAATGTAAACAAATCCATTTGAAGTGCTTTCCAATGTAATCCAGCTACGTTTTGGCAGAGATATGCAACTCACACATTTCAATGAAAAGTCGAGATACCCCAAAATCGTTAACAAAAACAGTTAAAATGATGATGATTAATGCTAAACTTTTCAATTTAAGCTGAATTTGAAATTTCTGATCTCCATTTTCATGTAAGGGAAATCTTCCTTCAGGTTGAACATCATTGCACCAATCAGCTGATTAAGGAATTTTATGTTATTCCATTGAAAAGAAAAAAATATTGTCTCTATATGCGCTGTTCAATCTAAATTTTAAAATTAAATTATAAATTATGATAATTACAAGCAGACTTTGTTAATTTTTTGGCTTGAATCAGTAAGATAAGATATTAAATGCACACAAAACAGTAAAATACGAGCAAATCATAGCATGGAATATGATGATAAGTGTTGTGTTTATCTTTGATTGTATAGACCATTGCACAAGAAAAAAATTATCAACTAACATCTGTAGAAGGAAAAAATTTACTATCAATTGAATGTTGTGTTTAAATTTATTAATTGGAATTATTAATTGGAATAATTTAAGTCAATTTAATGAGGAGTACCAAAAATCAACAAAAATTTTATTAAAAGTTCAATTTTGATAAAAATTTACATTTATTTTAATAATTAATACATAAAAAAATGAAGACAATAGATGTAGTGGATTTGGAAAAAGTGGCGAATTCGCACAAAAATCCTTTTCGTACATTTGAATGGCGTGAATTTGCTTGTGGATGGGGAGCTGCCTTTGTCAATATTACAGCAACGTATCCGATTTACAAAGTTATTTTCAGACAAATGTTGCATGGAAGTACGATACGAACAGCGTTTCGTCAAATCAAGGGTGAGGGATTCTTTTACTTGTATCGAGGAATGTTGCCACCACTTGCACAAAGAACCTTCTCATTGTCACTCATGTTTGGCGTATATGATGGTGTTAAAACACCTATGATCAATGAGCTGCATTGGAATCCGTATTTCTCGAAAATCCTTGCAGGATTATTTGCTGGAACAGTCGAAGCTGTTTTGATGCCCTTTGAACGAGTACAAACGATATTAGCGGATGCAGCTTATCACGAACATTACAAAAATACACCACACGCTTTCAGGTAAATTAAAATCAAAGTTTTTCATGTAATTTTAAAATAAATTTCATTTTTATTTTCATTTTAAATAGAATGATCATAGCTGAACATGGATTTCGAGAACTTTACAGAGGAATTGTGCCAATTTTATGGAGAAATGGACCATCAAATTCGTTATTTTTCGTGATGCGTGAGGAAGTGAACGATCTTCTTCCTCATCAGGTAATTTTTTTTTTATTTTACGTAATTTCATTTAATCATCACATTTCTCTCATTTCAAGTCATCTCAACTTCGTCATAGTATACAGGAATTTATAGCAGGTGCCTGTATTGGTGCGTTCCTAAGTTCCCTTTTTTATCCCATCAATGTGCTCAAAGTGGCGATGCAATCGAGTGTCGGTGGACCCAGTCAGAAAATGTTAGTGGTTGCAAAGCAAATTTACGTTGAACGTGGCTGCAAAATTAGTAATGTGTATAAAGGTGTCAGTATGAATTGTACACGGGCCTTCTTCAGTTGGGGCATAATGAATTCAGCGTACGAAATCTTGAAGAAACTTATGTTCTAATCAAATATGTAGAAACGAAAAAATTAGAAAATTAACGATTAATAAAATTTGAATCAAAATTCGTACGAAATGAAACGAAATTATCGGTAAAATTTAGGTAGGAACCAAAATTATATATGTAGGAGTCTTTTAACTTCACAAATTCAGAAATTATTTTTAATCACAAAATTTTAGCATTGAAATTGTGTATTTTTTTTACTAATTTTTTTTTAAATTCGTACACTTAAAAAATAATGGTTGCTAGTCTTCTTAAAAAAAATTGATGATATTGTTAAAATTTAATGTTAAATTTTATTTTTATTTTGAAACTCAATTCAAAAATGTGAAATATAAAGGAAAATCTAGTGCATTGCATTTCTGAAATAAAAAATATAATTGTTAAAAGTTGATCAATTGAACGTTAAAACGATTGAATATACAAAAAATAGATATTTAATGTGAAGAAATAATAAAATAGAAGAAAATTTAGAAAATAATGAATTTTATTTGTCTTATATCATACTACATTGGTTAGAAAAAAATCTGTAAATCTTAAAACAATTTAATTGGCATTCATTTATAAAATTATTTTAATATCACGCTTTTGGTCCAATCAAAGAAATTTACAAAAATGTGAGAGTATGACCACAACATGTAGACAAGAAATCCAAAGACACACAATTGAACGAATCTGTCCAAGTAATATAGTCTGAAAATGAAGAAAATGTATTAAATTTATGTTTTATAAATTATTTTATTGTAATTACCTTTGAAGATTAGCACGAGCTTTTGGCAGGGTTTCTGGCGGTTCTTTTAAAATGTATGTACGGGTACACATGGCATAGTCCAACAAATATGGCCGCCAATCCATCTAAAATTGAATTTAAAATAAAATAATTTCATTAAAAGAATTGAAACTGAACCTTTGACGTGTCCATGTAAAACGTTTCTTTATCCTTTTCATTCAAACTATCCTCCAATGCTTGAAAATGATCTGTTTTGAACACCCATGGTTTTGTGGTGTAATATTGAAGAACTTTGAGTCCATTTGAGACTTTTTTCTGTACACGCCACATACTATCAATTGGAAAATAAAATAAAATTAATTGAATTTCAATAAAAATTTTTTATCTTACAATGGTTTTTTTCTCAGCACCATTAGAAGTCCATCAATTAGAAGAGCTGGCAGATAATGGAAAAATATTACACATAAAATGTGATGATAATAATTGGATTTGAGTGACCCATCTGGATACCAAAGGGAGAAACAAAGAGGATATTTGTAGAAATTTTGACGACCAATCTCCAAGCTCTCGCCCCATGTTAAGAAATTTGACCGTTCTGTTAAATTGACGTAAAATATGTCACGATCGCTGTTGAAATTGAAATTTAAAATTATTACACATTTATTTTAAAAAAATTAAGAACTCACTCCCGACATCCACGTTGCCATGCAATTGCAATAATTCCATTAATCGTAACATCGACTGGAATTGCATCAATATTGTAATCAGGATTGCAATGCATACTTCTGATGACACCACGAGCTGCCCCGATTGCTAAGCCTGTTGGCCCATTCATTCCTTCGATCCAGCCTGGTATTGGTTGTTTCCATGCCGAAAATACTATTAATGATTAAGAAAAAATTAGAATCTGAAAATTGAGAAGATTGAACTCGAATTACCAATTGAAGGTCTTGCAACGGCAATTGGGAATTTTGATCTGAAATCCCATAAAAGCTCTTCTGTTAATCCTTTTGTGTAAGCGTATGTGTTTGGTAGGCCATTCAATAATCTGAAATGAAATTAATGAATAAATGTTTTAATATGAAATGAAATTCAAATTAATTTTACTTTGGTGTAATTTCTGCAATCATATCTTCTCCTAGCAATTCACACATTTGAGCAACACCTAATGGATGATGTTTTGCTGGATATCGTCTCTCTTCCAAAACCTCCTCATTACATTGACAATAAGTAGTAGAAACATGCACAAATGCCTGTATTTTTTTCATATTCTCGGCCAATTGTAACATTTTATGTGTTCCAAGGGTATTGAATTGCACTGCCTGTTTCAGAGGTTGATCAAATCGGACATTTGCCGCACAATGAAACACAATATCAATGTTCTCGTGCAACGTATTCCGATCATTGTCACTAATTCCTAGTTGATCTTCCAACACATCACCTTGTATAACCTTAATTTTATCCAATTGAGCTGGATTTGTTTCCCGCACCTCCTTAAACACCAAATGATTGATGTAATCTTTGCGACGCTCTTCGGGACCTTGACCACGTTTTGCACGTATCATCAAATATAAGGCATTCAAATCAGGACAATCACGTAACAATTTTTCGACAAGTATTTTACCCAGAAAACCAGTTGAACCAGATATGAAGATGTTTTTGCCAGCATACCACTCGGGTATGCTGATCTTTTTACCCAATTCTTTATTCATTCCACTTTTATCAATGCAATTGTTGGTATGGTGATGTAAGAAATCTGTAGGTACACAAAAAAAGAAAAACATTAAAATAATTTATCGACTGTCATGATGATGATGACCTAGTACTAGTATCAAGAAAAAATCTGTAAATCGTATCTTCATATTCAAATTATTGAGCAATACTGTCTGAATCGTAAATTTTTTTTTATATTTACACTTATAACGTGCTTCAGACAGTGTATCAATAAATAATTTATGATTTTCTCTTTTTTTGTAAATGATAATTCTTGTCAACAAATGGACCAATTACACATTAAAAAACAAAATTTCTTTGTTGTTGTTTTTTTTCCTTGAATAATTTCATGAATTTTTCATTTCAAGTTAATTATCAACGGTTATTATTCAGACACAGTGGAATTTTAAACATACACGCATTTTATTAATGAAATGTAATAAAAATCATCTTTTTTTACGATTTTTATTTCATTTACAAGTATTTTAACAAGATTTTTCATTGCATAACGATTCGTACTGTAATTTCTCATTGAATTTTACGTTGAATTGGATTTTTTTTTGTCCTATGAACTTTTAATTTTTTGAAGTCTGATACTAAATTAATATTGGAAGAGCTATCAAATGCATACATAATTCAAATTGCATAAAAATTAAGCGTTGCATGAATCAAGTTCCAAACAATTTTCAAGAAACTCAAAACCTTTAATTATAAATGCGACAATGATCTTTATGAGCATGAAATGCATTTATCATACTTTTATAAGTGTTACATGTTAAAATCCATAAAAAATAAACTTGACTTGAAATAACAATAAATAATAATTATTATGTGATGTGATGAAATTTTTTTTACTTCGCCGTATTCTTTTGTTGCATTTTCATTTATGCAATATGTGAATTTGTCTTGATTTGATCTAAATGTTACAGGGTTATAAAAATTTTTTTTAAAAGGATATAATTAGTAAAAATTACAATAAACGCCTAATTTTGTTTTATGAGTACATGAAAATAATGATCAAATTCAATCGATATAAATTACAAATGTTTATGGATTTTGTGTGTCTTGTAATAATGAAACGTTTTAACACATTTATGGCTTGTTTATGAATAAGTACCTCAATTAATTTTCTTGTTTTTTTTTTATTTTTATTTACTTTTTGTTGTGTTTTTGCTGTTATTTAATGACTTATAACAGGTACTATATTAGGTAATTAATAATTTCATTAATTATCATTAACCTACTTAATACATGATAAATTCTCACACCTTTTGAGGTTTTAAGTGAATTTTAATGTGCTTCAATGGATCCAATGAAAGATTTTCTAAATTTTATCATCAGAGTTTTACTTTTTGACAGACAGACAACTCATAAATGTACTGCACTTCGCTTCAAAGTGAGTCATCTTGTCTTATGAAAAGTTTCCAATGTTTTAGCCCAATTAACTGAACTGATTCTGTGAAGAGCTTATCCTAGAGACATAAACCGAGCTAAGCTGATTGCCTTTGATATTCATAATTCTTGCATAGAAAATTTATTTCCTGGGAACTCAAATTATTATGTTCATAATTATATATCACGTTTTAATTGTTATAAACCTTCAGTTTTTTCAACACTGTCACACTCATAACTATTAATTACAAGTTTTCCGTTACTTATTAAGCTGTTAATAACTGATTTGACGATTTCAGGTCAAGATTTTTGTCAGTTACTAAAATTATTTTATATTGTTTCGAAATGAACAACAAAAACAGGAATTTAACACTCTCCAATCTTAGATCAACAATTGACCCAGAATCGTGTCTAGAGCTCAAAGAGTTCAGTAAGGGCTCTTGCAATGTGATTTTATCAAATCACTTTAAAAATATGAAAATTTAATATTTAAAATATAAGGTCTGATACCTCATCATTTTAGCACTTTTCACAATTAATTTTTTTTTTTTTCTCAATGAATAATTTTAAGTTGAAAATCCCTTAAATCAATGCAACACGTCTCACCTGTAGTCGACTTCATTGCAGAACCTCAACTAACTAATTGTTAATTGAAATGCATTTTATTTATACATTCATTGTTTTTCTTACATCGTTTTAAAAAACCAACATTCATTTTATTTCATTTTACAAGTTCTTTGATGAAAAACGTCAATCATGGTTTAGTGCATGCATTTTTCAGAAATTTACTTAATTTTTTATATTTTTGTAATAAAATTCTAATAAAGTCATTAAAATTTCAACAAATTATGCAGAATCATTAAAATGTTACTTAACATATGAATGGTTAAGTGGATTACATTTTAAATTCAATTTTTCATTGAAATTAACGGGTTTTCATGGAAATTTACACTAAAAAAACAGAGTCAGACCAAAACATGACCTATTAAATTAAAAAAAATTCCGGAAGCTAGAAAATCACTTCCACTTAAAGATCTTCCAAAATTATATGTGATTAAATTTAACTTAAAATAAAAAAAATGCCATAAAAAATCGCATAACTGTAATTATTGAGGTGTATTGACATGATACACACGATATTTTAAGCTTTTTTGTTGTACAAAACATTCAAATAATAGACACAACTTCACGTGAACTTAAACTTGTTAATATGCATGTTTATTTCAGTCAGTGTATCAATGTATCACATCATTACTTTGTACAAAGAAAAAACATTTGTTTGGTTAGTGTAACAACTTTATTAAAAGATAATTATCTAATAAAATTGTGATCATGTATGGTGTATACGACTGGTATTTTATGTTATGATGCAATAATTTTTTGTACATGGAAGTAAATTTACTGAAATTGAAATTTTACATTTTATATCGAATTTTATAAGTAAAAGTGTGACTTTAAACGAAGTAAATTGATTTTTATTAATATCAACTCTCATCCTCTCATGGTATCACTAAGGAAATTCTCTTCTTCGAGTGTTAACTAAAAGCCATGCCACAAGCATTTTCAGTGTAAAAACATGTAACGAATGGTCAAGTTTACACTTGTCTGGTTATCAACATACAAATACTATGCATTTTCAATGTTACGGTTACTGGAACAGACTGTCTGGTGTTACAAATTGTTTTAAATTAAAAATTACAACGGTTAAATGTGTTATAATTGAATCAGACGGAATTGATGTAATGATTTTTTATGACAAGATTCATTTAAAATCTTGGGTTTAACCAATTTAACCAGAAGTTGAAAGAAAAAGTTGTATTATAGTGGGAACGCCTGGTTTTTTATAACTTTTTTAAATTTTTAATGGAGACACACATAATTTTTTCTCAATTTTCGTCTTTCTAGTTTATGATTTTTAAAAATAAAAAAAAATAAGATGGACACGCCAAGTAAATTACAAAATTTTTGATAAGTAAGTGGTCTGGTTAGTTTCGACTATTTTTAAAAATAATTAAAAACCATCAAATATATTGATTTTAAAAATTTTGATTGAAAAGACCTTTTAATTTCGTACAAATTCATATTCTAACTCAAAATAATTGAAATAGAAAGGCTTGTAATTAAATATAATTAAATGAACTTTGATCAAAATTAAATCAATAAATTTTATGCATGGAAACAAATTTGACGTACTTAAGAAGTGAATCAAAGTTTATTCATCTTATTTATTTTAATGAACCGGTTTCACTTTTTTTTCATCTTTATTTATGACATCATTCAAAATTCAAGCTTAGAATTATATGAAGCATACCACAAAATGGTTCAGTAAAAAAACATAAATTAGCCCTTTGATTTGGAAAAAAACCACAAATAAATTAAACCAGTTTAAGGTACAAAATACAGATAAATTTTAAAAATATTGACCCTGACAGTGATATTTCTTGTTTGAAACAATGTTTATGTTCAAATATTTTTATGTTGTTAGTATATTTTGAAGGTATTTTAATTGATAATAATTCTTTTTGAAATAAAATAAAATAAAAACAAGAATATGAATTTGATTTTTTATTTTTGGTAATTTAACATCATTTTTCAATGAAGTCCGCATCAAAACTTTTTTATGAACATCTTATCGACCGTGGAAGGGCTTCAAGGTCCACTAAAAATAATAAAAAAATATAAATGATGTGAATCCATCAAATTAAATTGTTTTTTAAAAATTTCCATGATTCAATTATTTAATTTCTGTCCATTTCTATGGTTAATTGCTAATTTTTCAATGGAAAATATTCGGATTTTGTTACATTTTTAAGCAATTAACGCATGTTTGCAATTCATTAAAAATTTTGTCGAAAATTAACTGTAAACATTTTTATCTCATTAAAATTTAACACACATCAAAAGACAAACAATAATCTCATGGTTCCTTGAAAGTTATTAGACATTGACATGTGAAACATTGTCGGCCTTTAATAATAATAAAAATGAAGAATTTTATCATTTGTGGTACTACATTTAAAATATGAATAGTCATGCTGTAACTTGATAAATTAATTTGCATGTGCATAAAAATATCACACAAGTTATATGAGAAATAATAAAATAATGTGTTGTAATATTCATTTACGATAAAATAACAGGTTTCAATTTGAATAAATACCAGAAATTTATATTATAATTTAAACATTTAAAGAAAAGGAGTAAGTAAAGTCACTTAAGATCATTCAAGGTTCTCTTCTTATTCAACTGTTGAACTCACTTGATCTGGTTTAATTTTATCAATATTTACATGATATGTGATCAAAATTTGTATATTAAAATTACATGAATATGTAAAAAAAAAACAATAAGGAAATAATTTCATTTAACACTAATTTGTAGTTATAAAATGTTGATACAAGTAAAATTATAAAAAGTGGGTTTTTTTATTGTCTTGTTTTGAATAAAAGTTATTAATAATGAAAATTTTACTTTATGAGATAGCATCCTTGAGTACTTGACTTAATCTCAATGTGATCTCCCATGAAAGAGCAATGCACTCTCATAATGTTTTTTTTTCTAAATTACATACATGACGAGTATTTTAATTGAGCTTGATCTAAATGATCGGTGGCGAGTTTGATATAAGAGTTTTTTCAAATTCGAAAAAAAATTAATTAACATTTTGACGTTATAATGCGTCATCATAACTCAATGTGAGACAATTAAGCTATAAATGAATCAGAATGATCTGATAAATTAAGATTAAATTTTTTGATGAATAACATGTGAGTGTGTAAGATAATTTTTTTGTTCCTTTCAATAATTTAAGTCAATGAAATTAAAATAATTTCCGTTTTTTTAATAAGTCTCAAAAATTGAGAAATACGGAAAATTCATTGATGATCGCATCGCCAACTCCAATTAACAGCACGTGAATTTATTTTAAAATATTTGTTCATGAAGTTTTTTTTGTTTAATTGTGTCAAAGTTTGATATCCATTGAAAAGATCAGATTTATAAGGCGGACTCAGAAGAGTACCAGCACTCAGACCATTGAAAACTCTCGGCAACGCTCGAACACCAGGTTTAAGCTCTGACTTCTGAAACTGACATAGTTCTTTGATTGGGTCAAATTAGCATTTTTTTGTAAGTTTTGAACATTTAGACCTAGAATCGTTGAAAAGTCATCGTTTCAGATCATGAGAATTATATTGACTCTTGAAATTTTAGAGCAAGACAAACAAAATTATAATCTAGAAATCAAATCTGTCAATCTGTCAATTCAATAAACAGTTAAACTGAAATCAATGTTTGTATTAAGATAGGTCATGAATCTGATCATATTCCATTATGGTTTAACTTCAATATAAGTCAATGTCGTAATATATTTTTTTTATTTACAATTCAATTAAATAAAAAAACTTAGCAAATGTTTACATATCATTATATTTTATAAATATTGATACGACATTTACTTGAAAACTTGTTCAATTATATAAAAGTATCAAATTAACTAATTTTGAGGTAAAAATCACCTCAAACTACTCAAATTTAACAATCAATAATAGAACAAAACAGTCATTAAAATTTACAAAATAAATTTTTGCACAGGTTGGTTATGATCAAGTTTGACAACTTTCCCTTCGAAAAAATGCAATTTAGTGCACGTACTTGAATGTTTTGTATTGAATTCTGTTATGTAATTTTTGTATATGTGACATTGAAACAAAAACAACAAAAGAATATCGTCATTACATGAATGTTTATCATACGATTGGGTTTTTTTTTCGATACAAGAATTTTCAGTTTTTTCAATTTCATAATTCAATTTCGATATTCAAATCCGTAAGAAATAACTTGAATTTAAAATTCTATTTGGCTTTATATCCCAAAATATGACGAAGTCGAATAGAGTCAAATAAAACGTTTGTATTTTTTCATAAAAATAATTTTATGAGTCCTCTTATGAAGCAACAACAATTAACACTTCACTTCACTTACTTTTGATTTAATTAAAAATTTTTACACTATTAAAGTTAAAAATTAACCTTAAATTAATTATAAATTTTTACTTATTTTTATACTTGAGTAAAATTTATGATAATTAGTCTGTATTTTTTATTTTTCTGTTACATTTAAAAGTAACACCTTAAGTAATATAAAATTTAATTTTCGCTTTGGCTGAAAAGACGTCTTAACCGAATGTCACCCGAAAGAAGACTGGCCAGAGTAACAGACTCAAAATTTTGTTACAGAGCGACAATTTAATTTAATTTAATTTATTTATTTTTTTTTACAATAACACCATACATCCTCATATCGCTAAGTTACTTGTGTGTGTTCATGAGTGGTGGTGAATCAAGTTGCCGAAGAATAATTATTTATATTAATTGTATTTACAGGGCAATCACGAAGCACTATGTATGTAAATAAATGAATGAAATAGTTTAATGTCAATCTTGAACGGAATTCAAATCAAGAATTGATTTTATAATGATATGAATATAATAAAAAAATGAGTGAATCGTAAAATGAAATGAACATTTAAAAAATATTTCAAGCCCTTCCCCTTCGATATATGTTACATTTTTTTGTTGTTGTTATTGTAATCAATCTGGTTTTTTGATGTAATATACCGGTATTTTATTTGTTGTTTTTATTTACATTCGTGAATGATATTCAGTATAAATGTATCAAGTAAATAACCAGGCGGTCTCACTTGCGCCTGAATGTATGCTTCACGTCCAATTTCTGAAGCGATTTTCTTGTAATTTAAGAAACTTCTTGATGAATTTTTTGATCAGTTCAAGATAAGACAAGTTATTCCATGATTTAATGATGTACTTTAAAAATAAAAATCAATCATAATTCATCAGTGTTATAATTAAACAATCTAAACGGCTATAATTACACTTCACATTAAATTTGTATAAATATCTGATTAAATGAATACAAAATAAATTATTCATCAGAATCTGTTATATCATAACATTGTTCAGCATCTTTAATATTATTATTATCTGCAATTAAATTCCTTGTTGATATTTACCGGCTTCAGTCTCTGATAATACTGCTAAAAATTACGGTATGAATAAATTTATATTTTATTAAAAAAGTTGACGTAATAAAATTTTAATTGCATCCTAGCAAAATAAGAAGCTCTAAATTTAATTTTATTTTATTTAAATGAATCAATTTCGATTAAAAAAAAATTATGACACCTAAAATCTATTTACTCACCGAAAACATGGTGGAAACTCCTAAATTGTGTAAAAAATTCTGAAAATCCAAATCAACACAAAAAATATGGTGCACGCCAGTTGAAAAGCACTGATTTAGTATTAAATTTTCTCTTAAATGAAGCTTGAATCAGTTTTGTTGGTAGGTTCCACTATCTCTTTAGATACACATACGGAACAGCTAAAATTTCACCATTTAAATTCTTAACCAGGAAATATTTCGCAAAACCAACATATTCACTCTGATCATTATATTATGATTTGAACTCGGATTTATGTCAGAATCAGTCTGTAGCTCATTGTAACCTGACAATTACCGGTAGTCAGTAAGAGAAGTCGAATTCTCGTATGGGGGTGTATGAGTATTTGAGTTTAATCCTCAATATTAAACTTAGCAATGTACTTTGAAATCATGCAGCGCTTCTGTGTTCAGTTCAGTTAAGCTAGAGCATTTGAGAGTCAATGAAGTAAATGTGCATTAAAAGTCCATGGCATGCCGTTGAAAACATTGCTTTAAAACGATCAATACTAATACTTGAATTTGGCGGTAAACTCTTAATTACTACAAATGAGCTTGAAATGACCGATTTTTTTGTATTTTTCAAATAATTTTTTTTTAATTTTTAATCTACAATACCCAAAATATGGATAAAAATTGAAAAACGTTGCTTAAAATACTATGAAATACAAAAACATAATATATTCAACAACAAACATTGCTAGAAAAATTGAGTTTAGACCAAATTTTGAGTTTTATACAAAAATTATACGGAAGAGTCGTGCCATATCGTGATATATTTTCATACAAATACGTACAGAATTCTTGAACTCAACATTATAAGAAAAAAATTCAAATAAATCATTGTGCGTCACTAAACTTCTTAAAATTTCATATATTTACAGTTTTAAAATACTTTTTTAGAAAAAAAGACTCATAAAAACTGTTCTAAAAACTTACAATGCAAGCAGAAAAAAGTTCGACAAAATCTGTTGAGATACAGAGTTTTTGTAGTTTCCGTATGTGTTTCTATAGAAACTGTTAAGTTTATCCTGTTCACTGTAAGGAATCTCAGTTAAGAAACTGTTCCTATATTTCACAAAACCAAAAAATCCAAGTTGATCATTATATAATAATTTAAAATAGATCACTTTTCAAAATCAGTCTGTAGCTTATTGTAACATGACAAATACCGGTAGTTAGTAAAAAAATTGTATTCTTGTATTAGGATGCGTATTGTTGAGAGGATCTTTGTTAAAATGGTAGGCGTTGCAGAGGCAAGCCGGAGAAGACTTGATTGTAAAAAGAGTCATTGGTCAGGTGACCAAGCAGTACGAATCCGAAAACATGATGAAGATTTTCTTAGTTGCACATGAGCTTTTTAAAATGACCGATATTTTTTTTGGCTTTTATTTTTACAGATTTATCGTTACGATACAAAACCAACCGAATTAAATGTATTTTAAACATTATTTTATTTTTTTTTTCATTTCAATTTAATATCTAAAATATGATTTACACAATTTTAATTTAATTTTTATTATAAATTAATTAATTTACTGTATTTTCCTTTTTAACTATAAAAAAATACAGTTTACAAACCGTGTTTTCTTCTTCTTTTTTATGAAATTTCACAAATTTTAATATCAATGAGTAATAAGCGCTATCTTTACAAATGCATGATCGATGAATGTTGAATGATGATTTTCTTGTCTATTCTAATGAAAAGCTCTTATAGTATATAAAAAAATTTCATTTTATGTTTCAAAAGTAATCGTGCTTTAATTAAACTCAGTTTATTTAAAGGCCTACAAAGGTGAATGAAAATTTTCTGTGTGTAAGTTTAAAAAAAAATTATTTATGAAAGGAAAATTTCAAAAAAGATTGGATATGAAAAAATATTGTTTTGGCACCATTCAGTGATTATTTTTGTTCTATTCTCTGTTGATTAAAGATTTAAAAAATTAAGAAAAAGGGTATTAAAAAGTAAAAAAAAACACAAAAATTAAATGAATAAATACAGTTTAAAATCATAAATTTTTATTGTTTGAAATGATATTATAAAATAGTGATAAAATAAAAAATAAACACGTATCAAAAGGAAACTTAAATGTATAAAAATTAATATGATTAAAATTATGTTAAAACTAAATTATTTTTATTATTTTTTTTTAGTAATTGCATTTCTGATACACAATCATTGAATTAAACGTACTAATTAATAAATAATCGAGTTAAAAGTCTTTTAGTTACAGGCCGAACATAAGTAAAGTATCAAATTTTACAAAAAAATCATATTTTTTTTTAAATGAAATTGATTAAAAATTAACAAAAAATTATTTTTACAAAAGTTATTTAGAAAATATTAAAATTAACATTATAAAATTGTTTTAATGAATTAGATTTAACATAACAAGCAGGAGTTTAAATGTATTTTTTGCAATAATTTGTTTCATAATCGTTACATTTCAATTTAATTTATTTTAATATGTATGTAAATGGATACTGACTATTTTAAGTTTAAAAAAAGGAATAGGATTAGGATTAATCAGTGTATGCATTATGGAATATTTATAAATAATCACATTGGTCACAATATATGTATATTCAATTTGGTTTTTACTTAAACTGGGTATGAAAAATATGATTTTTAAATGTCAAAATGTTATTTTTTTTTGTTAATGAAGTGATGATGTGTATAATTGTGTTTAAACATGTATGAGTGTCAATATCAGTTTGTTTTACATCATTATTTTAATAATTTTTCCTTACAAACTAATCAATTAATAACAATTCAATGTTTTTGTTTGTTTTTGTCTAATATCTGAGAGTTTTGACATGTTGTACATTAAATTTTGTTCTATCTTCAGGCTTTCAGGAACACACAATTGTTGGTCAATTAAGATCACGGGGAGAGTGATTATGCCTTTATAATGTTTATGATGGACCACCTTGTTTCAATTTGGCGAGTTGTTCCTGTAGTAATGTTAATCGTGATTGGGATACGTTTGGATGTGTCTTGAAGGAAAAAATGAGAAAATTAATTTTAAATTTCAATACATAATCAAAAATTTAATTAATTTACTCGATTTGAAGCCGGTTTTGGTTGGAATTGATTCATGTTCAGATTTTCATCAGCAATTTTGTTGTCAATTTGATTGGACATTTGTTCAGCTGGACCTTTTGTTACCATATTTGCTTTTTGCTGTAATAATACAATGAAAATTAAAATAAATTTCAAGAAAATAATGAAATAAAGTTACTTTTAGGGCATTTAATCGTTCCATCCATTGATCAGGAGCAGCAGGTCGACTCATTCCGGTTCCAGTTGCTAAAAATTTAAAATCGAATTGATATTAATGATTCTTTTTTGCACTTAAATTATTAATTACATTGATTATCACATCCTGTACGTTCACGTTCAATTTCAGCAAGACCATCTGCAATGAATTTCTGGAAAGTTGGGTTTGCTCCCTTTAACAATCCAGGTATATCGACATCGGGATTTTTTGTCTGTTGAATTGAAAATTTTGCGTTAAATGAAAATTAAATAAAAATTAATTGAAATTTACCTTCAAATCATAAAGTTGGCTCAATCCTTCTTGACTTGTTTCTTTATCGGATATTAATTTAAAAATGTTTGTTACTTGTTCGTGAATTGCTCGACTTAGGCGTTTCTCTCTGTGGGTTGGAGCTGAATTTTCATTCAAGTGACCACTTTGTGCCTCTTTCTATTGTGAAAAAAAATTATATTAAAATAAAATTTTAGTATTAAAAAAAAATTATTTTACCTTTAGAACTTTGAGCACATATTGATGTAATTCACTGGCTGCTGATATATTTTGAATATGCACTAGAATAGCATTTCCTTTGATTTTCGTCATATTATGGATGATGGTTCGAATTGTTCTGGAAAATTAAAATTCAGATGAACTCAATTTATTTTTATCACAGTTTCAATATCAATCTACCTTAAAGGAGTATCCGAAGGACGTTGTTGCCACCATGAACTTGGCAGGAAAATCAAAAACTCATTAATTTCACTTAAGACAGCATCATAATCTAGTTCATCTAGGCGTTCAGGTAGGACTTTGACGTTACGCCAAATACATTTCATTAAGAGTTCTGTGAATTTTGGAAGGGCACTCGCGGAACAGGTTTCTTTCAATAATCGGATCAATGCACTAAAATTAAATTGAATTAATATTGAAATGAGATATATTTGAAATAAAATATTTACCAATTTAGATTTGTGAAGTTAGTTGCGTCCAGCACTTTTAAGCAAATTCCATTGATAACTTTTAAATATTGTGGGTCATCAACACCATCTAATTTATTATCGGCCATTAATCCTAAGAGTACAGACATGATCTGCTTAATACTATTCACTGGCAAATTTTTACCAAGTCTTGGTGCCAAAAAGAATGCATACGTGCTGTGAAGTAATGGCTGATATAATGCCAATGCCTCAGATACTGGGCGTTTTGATAAATGCTGTTAAAATTGTAATAAAATTAAATTCAAGCACAATTTTTACAAGAATTGCCGTAACATTACCTTATATTGCAATAAAATACTGTCAATATATTGAACTTCAAAATCTTTCAGGATTATTGACTTTTCTTTATTCTCAAGCAAATCTCCCATCTCAAGGAGAGCCGCTTGGGCCAAAGTAGGATCAGAACTTGCAATATTATTAATCAACTTGGTCATCGCAGGATCGGATCGTTGTGGTAATGTGATGGTGCTAAATAATGATAAAAAATTGTAAAAAATTTCAATTTCAACGATTAATAAATAAATCTTACTTTGATCGATCTAAAGAAACGTCTTTATGATAGGCCTGTACTGGAGATCCTTGGTAATGCATGGTCGTTTGAGCTCCTTGTAATGGACTCATGTTATATGCTGTTGGAGTGCCAGAGGAATTACGTTGTGGTGATGAGTGTGACATTAATTTTTTGAGTTTATCTCTTGGATAAATGCCATCTGATATCAACGATTTTTCCATGAATGACGTATCGATTGGTTTAAATTCTGATGACGAAAATTTCAGTTGATGACTTTTAACCCAACCACGTTCAATTTCTTCAATTACATTGGGATCTAATCCAAATGGGCCTGTTGGTCTTGTTGGCTGAACTGGAGCAATTTCATATGTTCTGTGAAATTGAATAAAAAGCTTTGATTAAAAAAGATGATTTGAGTAATTTGATGACATTTCAAATATAAAACATGCACATAACAAGGACGCAATAACATAATTTGACGTAATTTCCCATTTCCTTCCTTTTACCATAACGCTTACAATAAATAAGGAAAATACTTTACGATTGTCTTTCGTATGATGGTCTTTGTAAAATTCTAGTTTGTGGAGTCTTAATCGGACTCTTAATTCTTCGATGCTCGAATGAATGATTAACGGTTATATTTTCATTACTTTCATTTTTCTCTACTTTTATCATATGCTCAGGTATTAAATCCTCTAAATTGTCGCTTTAAATTCATGTTTGTGTAATAAATTGAAAATGATAAGAAAATGTTAATTTAAAAAAACAATTACCTTGTATTTGCTGGTGGCATATCTCCTTCAGAAGGAAGTTCATCTTCAGCAGGCAATTCTTCTTCTTCCTCAGCTTCTGGTGTCGGTACAGCGACTGGAATTGATTTCGGTACAACTGGAACAGGTTCCTTTTTGACAGGTCTCTTAGTTCTCTTAATACGTTCTTCCAACATTGAATTATCTTTTTCCGAAATTTGTCCAATGTATTTGTAAATTTTATCACCAGCTAAGAAATATGCTTGAACGACAGTATTCAAAGCAGCATTTCTCACTGAATTATCACGATCCGAAATATTTTTTGCAATTTCCTTTAATGCAGCTTGTGGTGTTGGTTGACACACTGAAATTCCATATTGTTCAATGAGGTATCCCAATTCATCTAAGCATTCAGTTCGTTGACGAGCATTTTTTGATTTTAACGCATCCATTAGATATGAGAAGATTTTTGTATGTGGATACACCAAACAAATTTCTCTCAATAACGAATGAACTCCATTCCGGACAACATCCTTTGGATCACCAATTTTTGTTAGTAGATGTGGAATGAAGCAACTTCCTTCAATATCTGTCATATTGTAACCATTTTCAACTAGAATTTGGAACGCTTGATTCAAATATTCCAGTCCTTTTAAGAGAACTGACGGATTTGTGTCGTAAAATCGTAATGAAATCCATTTCAGTACAAGATCCAAATTTGAAACGAGTCCACGAATATTTTCATTTAAATCTTCACTAAGCGAATCAATTACTTTGAGATGATATCTAAAGTCGTCATGGAACATATTGGCCATGAGTCCTTTATTAACGTTAGCCGTTGTCATTTGATCTTTGAGTAAATCGATGAATTCTTCTCTTGGTGTTGTGAATGTCCATTTAAGGACTTTTAGTTTCTGTTCGTCAAGTAAACGTTGATTTTTGGTGTTATTGATTGCCAAAAGGGGTGAGAGATCGACTTCCTCTTCCTTCTTTGTTCGACTTGGAGCTGCTCCTGATTTGCTCACTCCTGGTTTTTGGGTTCGAGCACTTCCAGTCTTTATTGATTTTGGTGCTTCCTCGACAATGGGAGCTTGTTGTTTGCCTTTTGGTAGTGGTTTAACTGGGAGATTGGGACGTGCCTTATCAAGAGCTGCTTGAATATCTTTCTTTGATGCTGGTTTTTGTTTTTCACAAACTTTCATCATAGCATCATACCCAATATGGATCATAATTCCAAGGACAGCTTCATTGGCGTTCTTTCTCACATCAGCATTACGATCAATTAAACAAGCATACAAATATGGCAATGTAGCTATCAATTCTTCTTTTTGTATCGTTTTTGTTGGAATATTGGGTAGTTTATCGGCAAGCCATCCCCAAAGTTCACTTTTAAGTGCTGGACTTCCTGCTTTGAGTGCATCAGCAATCATTTCACCACTAAACACTTCTTTGTATCCACATTGATCACACCACACATTAATGCATGTTATACCTGCTGTACGAATATATGCCTTGGAATCTCCCAATCCCTTGAAAAATCCTGGGAAAAGTGTTGTCACATGGACACGACATGCAGGTCCCATTGCAACTGCCAGTTTTTCTCCGATTTCAAGAGCTGTCTGTGCAATTTTAGCATTTGAATCAACTAATCTCAAAGCTAGCACTTGAGGAAGATCACCCAGGTTTGATTTAATTAATTTTGCTTCATTAATTATATTTTTAACCTTTTCCAAGCCCTCATTACGTGTCTTCCAATTCTTATCTGAAATCTCATTTAATAACGATTCGGTAATTTGACTCGAAATATCAACACGTGGTATAATATCAGATACATTAACAGGTTCTGCATCTCCAGCAGCTTCTTCATCCAAATCGTCATCATCATTTGCGAAGGATGCTTTGCTACTGCTCTTTGAGACACCACGAGATGGTGGTGGTGCTTTCTGTCCAGCATACTTTTCAAATTCAGTCATAATTTGTTGTTTCAATGCTGGTTTCTCTGAATCAAAGAACATTGTCAACGTATTTCCCATATACAGATACATAGTGCCAAGTAAACTAATTCCACTTGATCTCACAGCTGGATTAACACTTTGCACTGATTTCCTCACATCTTCAAGCAATTGCTTTGTATTAACTTGAAAACCATAATCTTTGATGGCTTGATTCACCCAATTTAGGATTTCTTGTTGTACTTTAGGTGATTTTTGTTCAAATGCAAAAGACATGACACGTGTAACAACCCATTCGAGTTTAATTGCATCAACCATTGATTGCAAGGCTAATGCTGCTGCTGCACTGTTTTTGGGATCTCCCAATTTTTCTGCAATGTCATTTATGATGTATTCTGCTGAAATTGTCGTCATGCCAAACTTTTCTGAAATCTGTTGAATTACCATTAACCGGATCTTTAATACTTGGAAATTGTTATCTTTAAGTCCAGGCTTCTTGGCCATTGTTCGTATTAGGACTTGGGAAACACCCTGACCAGGTTCAATATCACTTATGTTTTGCTGGAATGATTCAACAGCACTAAGACGGGTCTTCCAATTTGAATCAACGAGACCTGAACACACATCAGGTGGAAGTAGCTCTGAAGCTCGTTCATCAACTTCCTCTTGTGACATGTCACGTTCTGTAGGTAAAGCGGATTTGGCACTTCCTGATTGTTTACTTGCGGCTGCATTATTACTGCTGGATCCGGATTTTTTGATTCCAGTCTTTTTCGGAGCCCCAGCTGAAGTTTGAGGTCGAGTAACGGGTTTTGGTTCTATACTTCCACCTTTTGTTGGAGGCTTTGAAGGAGCTGAAACGAAAAAAAAACATCTAAATATTAATCGTCACACTTCATTTAATAGTTGGACAACATATACAAAAATGTTAGTCAAATTTAAATTAAACAGTAAAGTTCACAAAAATTTAATGAGGCAGAAAATTAATTCCAGTTAATTTTTTTTTTCTTAACAATAACAAAGTAACGAAATATGAGTTAAAATTTAAAAAAATGAGTTAAAAAAAATACAAAAGATAAATTAATGATGGAATGAATAAAAATAAAACAAAAACAGATATAAATTAGCAAATAATGATGATAAAACAATGCAATTTAAAACGCGATGAACCATAATTCGTGAGACTTAACTTTGAAACTGAAGAAGATTAATTAGTGCAAGAAAATTAAATTATCATTATCATTGAATTGAATTGTATTGAAAAGAGAAACACAATTAAATTGATATTCATCTTCCACTTATGCAGTCAAACGTTTCTCGTTAAAACAATCATATTCTCATTTTACTAGATCAAGCAATGTCAAGGGAACATACAACAGAAGTCGTATTTGCATTGCACTGGATGAAATTTCGATTCTTGGCCGACTTTCAACCACAACACACCTCTTAATACAATTTTAATGTAAATGCAATGTCAATCAATGACATCGTTGAATGTAATTTTATATAAAAACTGATTTTTTTTGGTCATTTATGGTCATTGTTCGCATTTTTGCTATAAAATCAATATTTTTTATCAATGAACTGAAACATTGTTGACCACAATTGTAAATAATAATTGTGTATTCAATTTGAATTAATTTAATGTACATAATAGCCGGTCTAATTTTAATTGTGTTTGTCTCCCCCGCGTATTTATATTTGTTTTGTTTATTTTGAAATAGATACACAGCTGAATTCAGTGATGTGTGTCATAAAAATTGTTATGAAAGTGAATGAAATTTGAGAATAACGTTATTTGAGGTCAGTTTTATTGTAAATTAAACACGTTTTACTTGTTTTAACGACATACCTGTAACTGGTCTTTCCTTTTTGGCTCCAACAATTTTAATTGTAATGACAGCTTTATCAGTGAATTCCTTGATTTTAGCTTGTTTCAGAGCATCAACTTCAGTTAGATATGGTGCAATTGTTTTGTCTCCACACAATTTACAGAATGTTCCAATTGCGTCCGCTGCTGAGTCACGAACCACTGGATCACTTTCATTCAAGGTTTTTAACAGTGCAGTAATATAGGCTTTTAAGAGTTTTTTGTTTAATACTGCGGGTTGTGTTCGAGTCAAACTTCTTGCGATGAAAGAGGCGGTTTCAGCTTTAACTGCCGGATTTTTGTTGTTAAGTGCCTCAAGTACGTCTTCTTGTATCACTTCTAATGAAATTGAGGGATAAATTGCATCAATGGCTTCACGTAATGCAGCTACGACATTCGGTTTCTTTTCCTTGAATTTCTCCAAAATGCCTTGAACACATGAAACACCATAAGGTTGGAATTTCTTCGCAAGACCTTTTGCTAGTGAAGCTAAATGTTTGCCAGCCATTGCAACGAGAACAACATTTGTATCTTTTGTGATGACTTTTTTAAGAGCACGAACCAAATCACCATAATCTCCAGGCATCAATTTGGGATTTGCCAATAATGGTTCGAGTGCTTCAAGAGATTCCTTTCTTTCCTGCCATTTTTTCGCCTCAAGTTTTTCATAGAAATCTTTCGGCAATTTTGATAAAATATCAACAGGGTCAATTAAATCCATAGGATCAATTTCTTCAGGGCCATCACCTTGATCGCCATCATCAGCCTCATCGCCATCACATTCATTTGTAGCAGCTGCCGAAATAGCAGCTTGTTTCTCTTGTTGTGATCTCAGATATCGTGTTGGAATTGCCTTGTCATTCTTCACTTTATCAAATTCAGTTTCGAGTTCTGTCAGCATGACCTGAGGCAATGAGGCAATTTGTGTTTTGAATGCTGGACCAATCCAACGATACATTTCAATTGTGAGACATTTTGCTTCCTCTCGTACTGTTTTGTCACGATCCGATAAGAGAACTGGCAATTTCTTAACAATTGGTTTTACACTCACAACTTTTGTACCAAATTCTCTCAAAGCTTGTGTTAATGTTGAAATACAAGTTGCCACAATTTTAGGATTTTTTTGATCAGTACCCTTGAGAAGTTCTTCAAGGACTGTTTCGTGACGCTCAATTTCAATATACATCAGCGTGATTTGAACAGCGAGTTCTTTTGTCTTGGCTTTTGGTGATCCCATGCATTTTAATATGATACCAGAAATTACCTGGAAACAACAATTAAATTGAATAAAAAATTATTTTAATAAGAAATTTCATGTTAATTACCTCTCCGACGGTTTTTCCAGCTGAACCACAATTTTCTACAAATACTAGTGTGGCCTCTAAGCCCTTTTCCTGTGCCATTACATTACTATCTACAACAAATTTTTTAATTAATCCCAAATATTTATTCCATTCTGGTGCTTTTTCATCGTCAATCATTCGGAACAGTTTTGCTGCTTCCTCATATCCATCAACGCGTGCCTTCCACAATTTGTGTACACATCGTTCATCAACAGGCAATTTCTTGTATTCTGTATCTTCTTCCATGTTTTTTGGTTTATTTTTATACTTTTTTTATTACTTTATTTTCAAATTTTATTTCACTGTCAATATTTAGTTTATTTTTTCCTTTCAACTATCACTGTTACTTATATATTTATAACTTTATGTTTCACTACTATAATAATTATAATTTTACATAGAAACGTTGATTATCAACATAAAACAAGTCCTCAGTAACTGTTTATTGATTATTTTTCTTTTTATTTTTATAAACAAAAACGAAATTCCTTCCTTGAATGATGTACTTGAATTGTAATGTTATGAAGTTAGATCGTCGACACATATGCAGGGCTAAAAATATGAAATAAGTAGAAAAAAAAACGTGATGATTATTTTTTTTATTATTGATTTTCATGACGGAAAATATTCAAAATATAATGACGAAAATTTCGGTAATTAAAGGATATGATGATCAAATGTCCATGATAACCCTGATATATTAACAGACGATTAATTGCGGATATCTTGATATACAAACATGCAATCAAGGTAGAGGAGGAATAAAATAAAAACGATTAATTGTTGATTAACTTTAATGATATGAAAGTCGATGTAGGTCCTAATTAAGGGGATATTTAATGAATTTTTTGATTGGGCTTCTGTCAGGATCAAAGAAGTCCTATTTCATTTTAATAAGTTTTAAGCGAGTTTAATTTCAAATTAGAACCTTGATAAGGTATATTTTATAAGACCAAAATTTTACTTCAAGGAAATTTCATTTCAAGGTCATCAAATTACCTTATTTCTATCGTTTAATCCCTTAATTGAATTAACTTAAAATCTACTCAAAATCCCTCTAAATCCAAATGACTCAGTGTCAAAAGGTAAAGACTTTTATTTTCTTTTGATCTTGAAAGGAAAGAAAAAATTACACACACGATATGTTTTTAATTCACAACAAAAATAACAAAAACAACTCCGTTCAATACAAATCGCAACACAACACTGATTACTGTTTTCATCGCGCATGAATTGAAGCACTGTATCACTATCGATACACAAATTCCTAACGAAGTTTTCCCATTATTATACACAGAGACATTTATAAATGAAATGATTTAAATATTTTGTATGTTTTTCTATTTTACACACAACTGAAACTTGAGTCAATGAAACATTTCTAAAATTGGATGAAAATTCAAACTCTAATAAAATTAACACAAAAAAAGACGAATTTTCTACTGCACAATGAACTTTATGTGAGAGTGTGTGAAGTTATTTAGAGTCATGGTTATTAAAATAGAAATGAAAAATGTTTTTCGTCTTTCTTTCATTGCATATGACAATCCAGAAAGTCCCGTAAATTTTACTTTTTCCTTTTTTTACTGTAATTATCACCTCATTTCCGTTAAATTTCTCATATCCCGGATACTAATCACACCTAAATCTGTTAATTAACTTCACAATTCTTTTCTTTATTACTCATATGCCGCATCAACTTTATTTTTATTATTTCGTCTTGTATTCTAATTTATATTTTTTTTTGTAGTTCATAACGATTTTTCTACTTTTCTCATGTATATGGACTATGAATCTATGAAGCGTGTGTGTATGTGTAACACTTTTTTTCGTTCCTACAAAATGCTCGAGAAAAGACGTATATCACATATTTTATGCAAATTATTGATAATTTTGATGAATACTTACATTAATTCCCGCACTATAACACACATTTATCGATTAATAATAGTTTTTCATGCGATTTAATTAGTTTAATTGCAATTTTATCTGTTCAGTTATTGAGCCAAAAATTCTGTTTCAATGATTTTTTTGTGTGACGTTTATTTGACAGGTGATTTGACAGTTCAGAGGAAAGTGACATGGAATTGAAATTACGCAATTTTTTGAATGTGGAAAACTGACCGTTGGGATTTAATTTTCCATGAAACCTAAAAAATCAGGAAAAAGCTAGGAAATTATATTTTTTATTGCAATTTGATTTTCATTCCATGTTCACTGAAAGCAACAAAAAAAAAATGATTAATTTGAAAGTAAAACACTTAGAGTCTAATGGGCTCAAGGATTGGACTCTGTCGGATTTAAGACAAAGTACTTGAACTTATGAGAAAATATCCACCTGGTTCAGATAAAGTGGGGAAACAACCATTATATGATATAGCTACACATACAACCTGGCACAAGTGCCCAAAAGTCGAAAAAGATCAAACCAGGTATTTTCCGATCCGAATCGAATGCATTTTGAACATCTAAAAATACCTACTTGAAGAAAATTTATCTTATCATAGTTTTATGAAGCCATAAAATTTTATGATAGTTCATGACTAAAAATATCTTAACAGATTCTGATGCCATGCAACACCTGGGGGAATATTTTAAAAATAATCACTTATAAAATACTAGGAACATTAGAAATAATGGAAATTTTTTTATCATTTAAAATAATTTTTTTTCTTTGAATTTATGAACGATTTTTTATTTTAATCATTTATTTTTTTTTCTCCTTCATTAAGATTACGGTGTAATTTAGATTTACCATGTATTTTGCTTACTTAGGCGTATTGAAAATGAATTACATAAAAAAATGTTGCTTTTTACTTTTAAACCTACAAATGGTGATTTTTTTTTTTTAAATGAAGTACGAAACGACAAAATTAAAATATTTCTTAATATAATTATTCTTCACCAGGCATTATGACAAAAAAAAATTTGGAGAGGGATCTTAAGACTAGAGATTACCGAGTATGTCACCAAAAAAATAATAATAAAATAAGTGCAAAAACTAAATGTACGTTTTTCCTATTAAAATTATTTTTTATGTTTTAAATGAATGGAAAATGATTTTTATGGTTTAATGAATAGGGATTTTGGTGTATTGTTTGTGTACAACAACAAATCATGTTTTTTCACACTTTACAAGATTGTTCGATATTTGCCATGAATTGATTTTTATTATTTGTTTGTTTATTATGAGTTATTATATCTTGGCTTTAAACTGGGTGCTATTGTGGTTGCTTAGTAACTTTATTCTACTGGAGGAATATCTTCGTCGGAGTCTTCTTCCTCGTCATCGGAATCTTGGAATGCAGGTTTTGCACTTCCATCACCTCCTGGTCCTCCCGACAAGTTCTTCAACATATCATCCATATTTCCAAAGTCACCCATTCCACCCATTTCTTCGTCATCTCCATCATCATCTTCATCCTTCCATTTGTTAAAGTCCACCTTTAGCCAGGCAAGTTTACCTTTGTCCGTTGTCAATTTTGGCCAGAAACCAGAAGATTCCTCTTGTTTTGGTACAGTAAATTCAATGCATCGTGTGATATTCTTACTCACTACCTTTTCTGGTACAATTTTATTTAGAAAATTAACTGTCACTTCATAAGTTTTGTTTTCAGGTGAGCCAATGCCTTTAAAGTACAACGATTGATCTGTCCATTTGATTTCGGGGTCTTTACATTCAACATTTACTGTCAAAAATAGCTGTTTTTTATCTTGTGCCCATAACACTTGTGGATGAACTCTGTAATTTCCGGAAGAAACAAAAGAATTACTTTTATAGGTTATGTCAAAGATAAATTTTAAATAAAATGTTAAAATAAATTCTCATAATACTATAAATAGCACAATTTTCAACTAATCCAAATCAGTCCTTGGCTCAATTCATTTGAAATTCTTTGTTAGAAAACTCTAGAAAAATCTTTTCATTGGAAACCATTCAAGACCGATTTGACGCCGATTTTATTTTTTCACATGTTCTGTCAATGATTTGCATTTTTCGAATTTCTCTCCAACTTGAATTAGTTCATTAATAAAACTATCTTATCTTTTGTACTTACGTCTGGTCTGACGGCATTTTAAATGTTTTATTTTACTAATTTCAGCGATAATTTATACAGAAAATTAAATTTTCTTTTTATGAAAATTTGATCAAATGTTACTTTGTGTCGAGATGAAACGATTCGCTGAACAAACTCGATACTCGCATAGAATTTTCTCAATCTCGATAGGACAGTGGCGGCTTAATTTCGATATCATAGATTTTATTCAAAATTCTTCATAAAAAATGTTATTTCAAAGGAAATCATAAAAAATTTAAATTAAATTCTTTAAATTTTTGACATTTTTCATCAAAATTCTTTAAGACTTATATTTTACATGTTTCACAAAACAAAAACAAAGTTGTGTTTTTTTAACACACATCGAGTTGCCACTGTATTTTACATTTTGACATTTATTTAAATCGAATCTTTTTTCCTGAATACAAGGCACAGATAAAAAAGGTGATTACTTAATCAATTTTATTTTGAAACCACGATTAATTTCATTTAAAATTATTCGTATTTCAATTATATCAAACTGCTAATCCGTAATAAATTGAAATTTTTTATTTAATTTTACTTTTAGTCGATAAAATCTAATCATCAAATATGTTGCGCTCCGTGTCTGGTCGTTTGGTCAATGTTGTTCGTGGCTCAATGAACTTGTCAGCTGCACGATTGGCTGCTATTGGTGCAGTTCGTCAATCACATGGTGGTCCAGTTGAGTCTGATGCCGAATTTGATGCTCGATATGAAGCCTACTTCAATCGTACTGATATCGATGGATGGCAACTACGCAAGGGAATGAATGATTTACTTGGTATGGATCTTGTTCCAGAACCTAAAATCATTATTGCTGGCTTGAAGGCATGTCGTCGTGTCAATGACTATGCTTTGGCTATCAGATGGTTGGAAGGATGCAAGGACAAATGTGGAAATAAGGTCAGCACAATTTATCCATACTTGTTGCAAGAGATCCGACCAACATTAAACGAATTGGGTATCGAAACACCAGAAGAACTCGGATATGACAAACCAGAATTAGGATTGAAGACAGTTTTTGAAACATCTTAAATGAGTGTCATGTCTAGACATTAAAAAAAATCTTAAAAATTACTGTAAATGAAATGAAATTAGCAAACATTACGTTTAATTCCAAATAAAAGCGATTAAAAGTTCAGAGAAAATACGAAGATTTTATTTAATTTTAGAAATATTTAAAAAATGGAATATTAAACGCTATTTTATCCAAAAAGTCCCACACATTCATCATCTATTTAATTTCTTTCAGGGAAATTACAATTTCAAGACATCTTGAACTGCCTTAACAATGTGTTTAGATGAAATTCCAAACATGTCTAATAAAACGGTTGGTGGTCCACTTCTTGGAATAGTTGGAACAGCCAAATGTTTGACAATGACATTACGTTGTTCAGCAACTGCTGATTTGACAGCATCTCCGAGTCCACCTTCTTTGTAGTGATCTTCAACGACAACGATGCGACCTCCACATTGTGCGGCATTTGTCATAATGGCAGCTTGATCGATTGGTTTAACGGTAAATGGATCGAGTACACGAATATTGATGCCATGCTTTTCAAGTTCAGTTGCTGCAGTGAGAGCTTCATATAGAGTTACACCAGCTCCAATTACTAAGACTTGATCGGCAGGTGATTGCTTGACAACACGAGCTTTTCCAATCTGATCAATTAGATTCAGTTAAAAAAAAAGACTTTAAAGGGAAATAGTGTGAAATTACCTCAAATTTATCATTGTTTCCGTAGATGATTGCTGTATTGGGTCTTGATGTACGGATAAAGCAGACGCCTTTAGTGTTGGCAGCTAATTCAACAGCACGTTCACAACTTACAGCATCTGATGGATAGAAGACTGTACTACCAGGAATTGTTCTAAACATGGCAATATCTTCCAATCCCATTTGACTTGGTCCATCTTCACCAATACTCACACCACAATGAGATCCGACAAAGTTGACATTCGTTTGTGAAATGGCTCCCATACGAATTTGATCGAAAGCACGTGTGAAGAAAGTAGCAAATGTGGAGACAAATGCAACAGTACGATCACGACAAGCAGCTCCAATAGCTACACCAACCAAATTTTGTTCAGCAATGAAACACTCAATGTAACGGTCTGGGAATGCTTTTTTCAATTTATCAGAATAAGTTGAGTTTTTGGTGTCACCATCCAAAGCAATGACACGTGGGTTACTAACAGCAATTTTTGCAAGAGCTGTTCCATAAGCCAAACGTGTAGCAACTTGTTCACCAAGTTTATAAGATGGTGGAGATGCCAAAGTGATCTTAGTGATATCAACAACGGGAGCTTGTGCAACTGGAGCAGGAATTTTCAATTGAATTGGACCATGATTTTTAATCAAACTCTTAAGATGGTCCACTACTGTATCAGCAACATCTCCTAACGGTTTTCCATGCCAATTGTCAGCATCCTCAATATTTGGGAAGAATTTACCTTTGTAAGTTTTGGCAATGATAGCAGTTGGTTTGCCTTTTGTGTTTGCAGCTTCATAGAATGCTTTCACCAATTCTTCAACATCATGTCCATCTACAACAATTGCATTGAATCCAAATGCATCCAAACGTTTGCGATAAACTTCCGTTTGATGTTGCAACGACGTTGCTTCAGATTGTCCCAAACGATTAACATCAAAGATAACACACAAGTTATCCAAAGCATAATGTCCAGCAAAATGTAACGACTCCCAAATTGAACCTTCAGCAGATTCACCATCACCTACAACAACATAAGTACGATACCCACTTTGATCATAGTGTTTACCAACATATGACATGCCGCATGCAACTGCAACACCTTGACCCAAACTTCCAGTACCAACATCGATAAAGTTCAATCTTGGTGTTGGATGTCCCTCCAAATCAGAATCGATTTTTCTCAAATTTTTCAAATCCTCAATTGGGAAAAGACCAGCTTCAGCCCATGCAGCATACAATATTGGTGCAGCATGACCTTTAGATAAGACAAAACGATCGGAGGCTGGATCGCGTGGAGCCGATACCTTGTAACGCATTGTATGGAAGAAAAGTACTGACATAATTTCGGCAATTGAAGCACATGATGTTGGATGTCTAGAAAGGAAATGAAATTAAGTAAAAATTAATTCACAGCATGAAACAATTTAATCATTTATATTGCGTAATAGTAAATTAAAACAAATCAATCATAAAATGCTCTTAAAACGCTCAACTGAAATTCAAATATTAATCATTTTACGACGTCATAACTTTAAATTCTAAGCAAAAAAAATGATATTGACCTTGAAATAGGTGCTTGTTCCCCTTGTATAATACACACAATTTAAAGTTTTTATTAAATAACATACAAAAGTTCTAATATGATCAAAGTCTTACATAATTTTAAAGGTAAGCGTCTATTTTGCTCTCTTTTTAGTTGTTCTTTGTTTTGAAACTGAAGTTGAAATTGAAGTTCAAGCAAAATTTACTTACATATGAACTAAGTTCTATCATGTTAAATGTAAAATACTTTCAAAAATTCTGTTCTAAACAACTGATAATGTCCCTTGACATAAATTAACGTTTATTAAAGGTTGCATTTATTAAGTTGAAATCATGTGTTTGTTTGTTACACATTTTAATATTTTTTCATGCATTATCTGATCCGGTAAATGTATATAAATAAAATAACATGAAATTAAGTAATATCACGAGGGTTATCAATAAAAAAATAAAACATATTTCGTGATCGTCATTCAAGTGATTTGAATTTTTATGAGACAATGATGCAAAAAATCACACTATTCAAAAGGATTCCCTTGTCATTATTCGTTAAATATCCGTTAAAATGTTTATTTTCTCTTTTCTTGCATCCTAAGCATAAAAACTGCATTTTAATAACATGTTGCATGTCTGGCGATCGAATTCCGCGACAATTTTTTTTTCAATTTGAATATTAATTTATGAGTGTGTTTTCACGTTTTTTTTTTTAATATTCATATAGATAAGAAATTTCCTTATCACTTTTTATTTTATTTGCAAGTGTACGATGATGTTTATCAGAAATTACCAATATAAATAATGTATAATGTATATAAATTAACGTGTCATGATGATGATGTATCTGCCGATGTTGTACATTTCAAATAATTATCATAACACCATCACAATTCATGCAAATAATTCCAGTTCAATTGTTTGAACTTTTTTTTTTGAATTCAATGTGAAGGAATTTTACTATCAAATTCAGAGGTCATTTTATTTTGTGTGTGTTATTAATTATACATGAAAGCACGTTTTTTATTATATATATCATGATTTCTTACCCAGATTTGGAGGCTTGAGTGCTGACGATTGAATGAATACGCAAACGTTGTGCGATGTCTTTCAATTCTTGAACTGTTTTTGCTTCAGGTTTATGGTAAGGCATGATTTTGTATTTTATTTATTTTTTTGTACGAGTAAAAAAAACCTTATAATGGAATTGAAGTGTAAGAATATTCAATTTGAAAGAATTTTGCAATATCACGTCTTGATCGACCGGCGTATTAGCTCCAACTGACTCAATAATACAAACATTACATATTTTGATGATGTTAGTATAGTAATTTTACATGCGGTTTTTTTATTAATACTAAAAGAGTGTTAGTAGAGTTTTTTTATTGTGTGGTTCAATTTAAACTTGAATTGAAGTTGGTAGTGTATGTGACTGGTTAATACACTGAAAGAGAAGAGAAAATCGTTGAACTTCCTTTGGAAGTCGCGTTAACGTAGAACAGTCTGAAAACATGTGACATTTTTAAGGTAACGTCTGAAATATTTGAATATTTAAAAAAACCGTTGCGATGGATATGTATCTTATCGACTTCTCAGTTAAATTTTCTTCTTATTGTAAAAAAGCCCGATATATTTGCAACAGTGTATGTTATTAATGAAAGTTTAATCATAGTATTTTCCATAAGAAGTTTTTAATTTGCGATGCGAAGTAATGAACTCAATTTTTTAAGAAAAGCATGGATTTTATTTTCAATTTAAATAAAATTTAATATCAGACAATTACACAAAAAAAATATAGTAGGACAATTAATTTTTTAATCGTTATACCAGTCAAGGAAGAGCAACGTAAATGACATGACAAGTAAGAAGAATAGGACATAAACTCTGAGTCCTGCATTTCTTTGAATGGCTTGTTTTATTTGCTCATTAGCATCTTTTACGTTCTCCGTGGCTCCAACAACGGTTTTTTCTATTCCATCAATTACTGACTTTTGAAGAGTTACCTAAAAAATTAAATGCAATAGAAAATTTAGATTATATGATGAATAATGAAAATATGTAGGGTAAAATTACTTTTTCTGTGAAAATATCTTGAAGTTTTGCAATTCCCACAACTTTCTTCTCAATTTGTTCCACTTCCTCTGACAAGCCTTGAAATTCAATGAAAAGTTGTTTATTTTCCTGTTCCAATAATTGTAAATCTTCGGGATGGATTTCCTCTTCATCGATGAAACTCTGACTGTGATTTATTTCCTCGTCATCCATTGGCAAATTTGAGGATTGATTCGAAAGACGTGACTTTGGTTTAGGACTCGATTTCAAAGGCACTTCATTACGGTGTGACTCTTTTTTACTTAGAGATGATTCTAAAAGTCCAAATTCTTCTTGTGCTTCATCATCGGTATCATTTAATGGCCCATTTAAATTCCTCACTGATTTATCTCCTCCCGATAAACGCACTTTCAGCTTCTTTCCAGCACCTAGTTTTAAAAATTTATAAGTTTCTAATTGTCGATTCACTCGATATTCTTTTTGTTGTTTATGAAATTGATCAACTGCTTTCAGATAGTCCATAAGTAATTCTATTACACCTTCCAAGTGTTCTGAAAATTGTTTACTTGGTTTTCTCTTTGCACATTCCACTCGAAAATCATTCACCAATTGCACACAAATGTTTAAAATTTTGTCTGTTTCTATATCCAAAGTGTCACGCTCTTTATCCGTCATTTTTGCCGAATCCTTTAAATGACAAGCATATTCCAGATATGCAGCTCGATTCTCCATTAAGACATTCATCAGTTGTGTCACCTGGTTCTTAATTTTATGTGATTCTTTGAGAAAGTCATTTTTGTTATTATTTGCAGAATTTGATGACTTTAAAATGCGATTTTTGTCTGAGAGGACTGGAAACGCCTTATCTTGAAGTTTTGCTGTTTTGACACAAGCCTTGAAGAGAGCTGTGATGTCCATGGACTTAAATTTTCAATTAAATATTAGTAGAAACTTTATTTTTTTTTAATGATTTGAATGAAATTCTTGGGCCACGTAAAGATATCAATAAACTTCGTGTACAATGATCGAATTCCTATCTATACACATAAATTATACAGGTAAATATTTAATGTTAATTGAAAATCAGAAATTTAATGATTAAATACGGTTAGCACTATTTAAATTTATCGAATAGCATTAAAATAAATTTAATTTTCATCATAATTTAAATGTTTACTTCAGTAAAAACTCTCAATCCAATAAAATATTAAAACAGCTGATTCAAGTTTCGTTCGAAAGTAGGTGTTCATTGGAATTGAAAATTATTCTTTTTGATTTTGTTCTTATCAATTTTCAATACACAAATGTAAATTTGATTAATAAGTGTGGATTTGATTGAAAAAAAACCATTTAAATTTAATTCATTAAAAGTCAAATAATTCATCTTTCAACCGCAAACGTTGATTCGGTGAATTTTTTTTCCTTGAGCCTAACCTAGAATTTCGCGCCTCAAAGCACATTGGCCTTTGATAGCTCGAATTCAAATTTAATTTTATATATTTAAGGACATTATTTTATTGTTGTGAACTGTTAATATCAAATTAAGTCATGGCAGTAGCCTTTCAAGATACAGATGCCATAAAATTGGCATTATTTGATGAACTACAAAAAATTTTAAGTCCTGATCACAATATTCGAACCAAGGCTGAAGAGAGATTGAATCAAATGAAGGTTACAGGTAAATTTATTTCAAAGTGTACACTGATTTTTATTAGATAATTCATTTCAAACGGCATTACATAGATGGATACGGAGTTTATTTGGCTGAAATGATTTTAGACACTGGCCTTGACCTTGGTTTGAGACAGCTTGCTTCTGTAATGTTGAAACAATATGTAGAAGAATCTTGGATGTTTAATGATGAACCAGATGGAAAATTACATCCATTGGCCTCAGATCAGGCAAAGAAAATGATTAAAAGTATCCTTCCTGAAGGATTGTATGATCCAAATAGTAAAGTAAGTGAATTTAAAATGTAATTTAAATTGAAAATTTATTTTTAACCTTTTTTTTAGATACGATCTGCAGTTGCTTATACAATTTCGGCAATAGCCAGTTTTGATTGGCCCAATGATTGGGGAGAGCTGTTTGAAATTATCGTTAAATGCCTTAATGGAGGTAATGAAAATTCTGTTCATGGTGCCATGCAAGTCCTTGTCGAGTTTACATACGAACTCAATACGCAGATAATTGAAGTTGGTCCCCTAATTTTATCTGAAGTATACAGAATTTTTGAAGCAGATGGAATTTACAATACCAAGACAAGAGCATGTGCTGTTGAAATTTTACACTCTGTTTTAAAAAGCATTAACCTTCATGCTGAAAATAAGCAACAAATCAAGGATATGATCAATCCAACATTAACCAATTACGTCCAGAAATTAATCGCAGGTCTTACCGCCCCTCTAGGAAAACAAAGCAGCTTTAAACTTAAAATGGAAATCGTTAAAGTCTTAACTTACATGGTAGCAGAGATGCCTAAATTCATCCATCCGTATCTCCCTTCAATTTTAAACCCGATTTGGACATTACTCACTCAAATGGCTGATGTTTACATCAAAGTTATCGTTAATAATGAGGAGGAATCTCCATTTGATACGACTCAAGAAGAAGATCAAAATGAGGAATTTATTAAGATGATATTGCAAGTCTTTGAGTTCGTACACTCAATTGTCGAGTCAAAGAAATTCAAACAAAATGTTAGTTTGGTGTTAACTGATTTGATTTATATCATTATAATTTACATGCAAATGACTGAAGAGCAGGGTATTGATTGGCAAGAAGATTCTGAAAAGTTTGTTGAAGACGAAGATGAACAAGGAGTGAATTATAGTGTTCGGACATCAGGCCAAGATATCCTTGCAATAATTGGTGAGGAGTTTGGTGATAAAGTATTGCCAGCATTATCTGATGCTCTCACAAAACACGTGGCAGTAGCAGATGCCAATCGAGGTGCAGGTCAATTAAATTGGTGGAAAATACACGAAGCCAGTATGTTAGCAGTTGGCTCATACAAAGCACTGATTGAAAGTAATGAAGGCTTATTCAATTTGGGAGAATATTTAAATCTTGTTCGTGGATTACTTCAATACGATGTTTCACCTTATTTAACAGGACGTTGTTTATGGATTTTAGCTCGATATGTTGATTCAAAAATTTACAATGTCCAAATGATGATGGAACTCATTGGAAATATCCAAAAAGCTTTGTCACCTGAACAACAAATGGTCTTAAAAATTTGTGCAACTCGTAGTGTCTATGGAATTTGTACGAATTTACAAAATGGAAATGAAGAGCAACGCCAATGTCTTTCACAAAAATTGGTTGAATTATTTGATGGAATTTTTCCGATAATCCAACAAAGTCAAAATACCGTACTTGGATTAATTTTAGAAACAGTTGCAGGAATGTTGAGTTTCGATTCGGGATTTACTGCACAAATTAGTGCCAAAGTTATTCCACTATCCATTGCCATTTTCTTAAAATATCATGATGACCGTTACATTTTGGATAGTGTTCAGGATATAATGAAAATTTTATCTCAAAATCCGTACTGTTCACAACCACTGCAGGAAAAGTTGGTGCCAACATTAGGTGAGGATATAATTCTCTTAAAAATATCAATTTAAAATGCAATAAAATTTATTTCATTACAGTGAGCATTCTAAATCTTCAAGGAGAGCAAACAAATTCGGCAATGCAAGACATAGCTCTGAATGTCCTTGAAACTATTGTTAAATATTCACAAACTCCTTTATCTGATGCATTAATGGACACAGCATTTCCCGCTGCTGTTCATTGCATTCTGCGAACTGAGGATCATTCCGTTATTCAATCAGGTGGTGAATGTTTACGAGCATATTTGTTTGTATCGCCCGAACAAGTGTGTCGATACAAAAACGGTGAAGGTCTGAATTGGGTGATGCAAATTACCACAATGCTTCTCAATCCAATGAACACCGAATTTACAGCTACATTCATTGGACGTCTCGTAATAACAATTATCACAAAAGCTGGTTCATTTTTGGGAGAACACATTGATTTACTTCTCAAGGCAGTTATAAGTAAAATGCAATTAGTTCAAGCGTTGAGTGTGATGATGTCTCTCGTGATGACATTTGCACATTTGATTCTGATTCAAATGGATGCTGTCTTAAATTTTCTTAGTACAGTTCCAGGTCCAACTGGTGAACCAGCGATGAATTTCGTGTTGACAAATTGGTTGAATCGACAACACTTGTTCTATGGTCAATATGAGAGGAAAGTCAGCATAATGGCATTGTGTAAACTCTTTGAATATGGAATCAGTACAAATGATTCTCGTTTGACAAGTGTCCAAATTAAGGAGTTACAACCAATTCCTGGTGCAAATGTCAAAACACGTGCTCAGACACAAACAAACCAACATTGGGTTAATGTGCCATGTCTTGTGAAAATCTTCAAATTATTACTCAATGAATTGAATAACATACAAGAAGTACGTGAAGCTGATCAATCAACTGAAGAAACTGAAGATGAAAGTGAGGTTGATGATCTTTTGAATACGTCAGCTAACGGCAAAAACTTTTCTGCTATGATGTTATATGAAGGCGAAGAGGAAACCGATGAAGATGATGAACAAATGATGGCTGAATTGATGCAAGATCCCATATTTCAAGGCAACATGGAAGAAACTCTCACAAAATTCATTCAAAATTTCAGTCAAAAGAAGGAATTTGAGCTCTTCAAACCGATGTTAAGTGAATTCGATATGTCAATTCTCCAGAGTATCAATGTTCCAACTGTATGAGATTCGGCCCCCGATGGTGCAACATCAGACACCAAAACCGATATGAGTCGCAAGAAAAAGAGGAAAAAACTGTGATCTTACGTTAATGTTGCATTCGAAAAAGATAACTGAAATTTGAAGTTTTGAGTGCAACATTGAAAAAAAATCTTAATAATTTTAGAAATTCAAAAAAATTCTTGAAACGTACCAGTGAATGTATTCAGAAAATCTAATGTATGAAAAAAAGTTTAAAAAAATGTTTAATAAGAAAAATTAAATTAAATTATTTATAGATAGAATATGAGAAAAAATCATCTATATGAAAGGCTTTTAAATTAAAATTAAACATATCTTTATGCTTGTTAAGTGTTACTGAAAAAATGATTTAGATGAAAAAATAAAATCAATGCTTATTTATGAATTCGATTTTCAATGACCTATAAATTTCTTCCTTAAATTGTATCACAATGTAATAAAATGAAGAATTTAAAAATGTCGATAAAATTCATTCTTTTATCCGGTTACATGTTTGAACAAAATTTTCAAATAAAACTAAATTTGTTACGATTTGAAGGATTTACAGACAATTTTTAAACGTATCACCTTCGTATTTCTAACGTAAAATTTATATGAAAAGTACAACATGCATCTCACCTTATGTACGAGGATGAAAGAAATCGGAGAAGATACACACGAATTTTATTACAAAATGAAAGATCATAAATTGATGCTTTCTTATGACTTTAATGGGTGAGATGCTCATATTGACAGGCACTTTTCATTGAATAAAAAAATAAAATTATGTGTATCGTATCCGGTTTCACATTTTTTTTGCATCTATATTCTTAAAATAATAATAAAATAATGTGTGTCTTCTTAGTTCAAAAAAAAAAAATTTTATTATAGTGAGAGAAAATATTTTTACATCATTATATGAACAACAATGATGACGATGATAGGAAGTTTATTGTACATGAAAAGAATACTACTAAATGGAAGGAGAGAAGAAAAAAAACATTTCCCTATCATAAACTTTGTCAATATATGTATATAATGAAGAGATTCACATATATTTATGTTGTAAGAGTGTTTAGGTAATAAAATGCACCTTTTCTTCCTTTATCTTCACATGAGTGAAGGAAGCACGGCAACAATATTTATGATATTTTGTATTATTATTTAAAAATATGTTCAAGTACTTAATTTTAAAGTGGTATTTGCTGTGAAATTTCAAGTAAATGTCAGCTTAAGAATTGGTTGAGTGGGTTTACTTTGATTTTTGACATCAATCTTATGAGAATGCAAGAAAAACAAACTTTTTTTTTTTTCTAATCATGATATAAAAGTGTACTTTCTTGAGAGTGAGAGTGAGAGTGACACTTAACCCGTAATTTCTGCTTTTCTTGTTCCTTTTAACACTTTATTCACTACCTGTTCAAAGCATAAACAATTTCTCATCATCACCATCATCACACTGAATAAACCATACTTTTGTGTTTTTTTTTTATTATAAAATTTGTGTATTAAGTTCCAGTTCAGTCTACAATAAAATAATGAGTCCCAAAGCGATAAAATATAATATAAATTTAATATTAAACATAATTTTCACAATTTTCATAGAACTAAAAGGAAGAAAAAAAAATATAAAATAAATAAGAGTTGAGTGCAAAGGACATAAAAGGAAGAAGGAAAATAAAAAAAATAACAGAAAAGAAAATAATAACAGTATAAAAAGGGGAAAATTAACCTGTTGTTTGTTCTCATAAAGTATAATTTTTAATGTATGAAAATGAAAAAAAAAATTGGATTAAAAGCTTTTTGTTTACCTTTATGAAAACTTATTTCACGTTATTTTACATAAAAAGTGTAAAAGAAAAGTTAAAATACTTTTTGGCAATATATAATTAGTTAGATTGAGAAAAATGATTGTAATAAGTTAATTATCTTTATTTTAAATCGGAAAATATTAATAATTTTAATGTTCGTTTAAAGGCTTAATTGAAAAGTTTTCCGAGAAGAAGCATTCTTAATATTGCAGATCTTCCAAGAAGCCGTTTGTGCAAAAAACTAAATTACTCTAAAATGGCCAACAGCGATTTATCACATTTGCGATAAGATTCTCTATCGATGTACCATTTTTTACGTATGCTTGGAACGTTTTCAGATAAAAGTAAAAATTCACGATATCTTGAATTGACGAATTTTGAGTAATTTTTTTTTTTAATTTGATGGTGACTCAGGAGCGTAATTACCAGGGATGAGATTTTGGCAATATATGGAAACTTTTCCATAATCAGATATTATTTTTTTCCTTTTCCAACTACCCTCACCAAGCAAAGGTACGCACCAGGTGACTTGACATATCAGTTCGCAGCTCCACATTTAGGCATACAAAATTTGAAAGAAATAGTTACAAAAAAATTCATTTTAATTTTAGGAATAAAAAATTGAGAAAAAGAGAGACAAATTAAACAAATTTACTTCACCAAACTTAAAAAACCCGAGAACTTTATAATTTACCGGGGCCCGGTCAAGCTTTCGCCGATATTTGATTCAAATGAAAAGGAAATCATAAAAAAATTAAAAAAAAAAACAATTTTTTGATTTCCCGTTGTTCTTTTATTGTATAAAAATATGAAAATCAAATGAAAAGGAAAACAAACAAAATATTTTTATTGAATCAAAAAAAAATAATAATCAAGTTTATCGTAACAACAATAAATGAAACAAGTTACAATAAGCTCTGTTTTACTTATTTTACTCTCACTGTCATCAACATCCATACAAACATGTTTAATAATTTTATTTTAACGAGAAATCCGTCCGATCTGATCCACTTCAATTGAATGATAAATACGATTTTTAATTAAAAGTTGTAAATGAACACACATTGGTATTGTTTTGTATTGTATTTATTATTTTGCTTTAGTTGCTTTTACTTCTTTTTTTATTTTTTTTAAACATTTTGCACTGTAATTTTTTCCCTGCACTGTGTATTTTTGTTATATTATTTATTGTTTATTTATTTTCATTTATTCTTATGTATGTGAGACCAAACAAAGTCATAGCATGTGTGTGTGTTTGTGTTTTGATGAAGTAAGAATAATATTTTTACAGTGATGAAGTGAAAAATTTCATCAGAAAATGTTGATTTTCACATATTGTATGAATCAATAAATAAATATAAAATGAGGAATGTTGAAAAATTAATGAAAAAAAAAATTCAATTTCAATTATGTGCTTTGTTTTGGTTTGCATGGAAAAAAATTAAACTTTTGTGGAAAAATGCTTTGAATGTGACGAGATAAAATCCAAAAAAATTCTTTGTTTTGTGATTCATTGAAATACATTTATATGACTTTTTTGTGTAATTTTTTGTATTAAAAATAATAAAAAATTTAGTGGAAACGACTGGTATAACATTAAAGATAAATTAACGTTTTTTATTTTCATTTAATTACTGATCGAATTTTCGGTAAGTTTATTTAATTATTATGCATATCAATGAACAACCATTTCACCATCATCGGTCAATCGCTATGGGCATTAATGCGGTATTGAATTTATGTGAATAAATATTAAAATTGTGTGTGTGTATTTGTGTTGCTGATGCATTAATTTTTAATTTATCGTCATGGGATTAAATTTAAAAAAATAGATTTAATGAAATGAAAAAATTTGGATGATGGCTGTTTATGACAATTCATTGTATTTTAATTAAAATACGGTCTTGAATTGAATTCCATGACTTGTGACTTCCATTTTTATACTCCTCCCATCTGTCATAATTTTCCTTCAAAGAGTCACATATGTTAAATTTTCACGGAACACACATCTAACAAATTGTTTAATGTCAAAAAATATATTTAAACTGACACTCAATTTTCACTCACATCATAAAATGAAATCATATGTAACAAATTTTTCAATAAAGCGACAATAAAAAACTTTATAATAACATCATTTTGTGAAATCAATTTCATCATTTTGTGTCAGGTTTTTATGTGTTATAATAAAATAAAATTTAAAAGCTGTAAAACATGTAAACTTATGGCTTAAAATAAAAACATTCATACACACACAGAGGATTTCAATCTAAAAATTAATATTACTATAAACTGAAAACCTACCTTACCGTAATATTCTTGTAATTTGTTGTGTATAACAATTCCATACAAAACCACAAAAACTAATCAACTAACATCATATTATGTTGCTACACTATGATGTAATTTGTACAACTCCTGTCTATCTTGCCACTATTTTATAGTTTTACCATATTAAAAGTAAAATAATGCAAAGGGTAAAGATTTTTGATACGATTAAAAACACTTTGAAAAGACGATTATTAAAAAAAAAAGTAAAAGACTGTGCCTTTTTTTTATTAAAGCTTAACTTTGAAAATTTTGTTATTTTTTTGACATACTAATAAAATTGTGAAAAGATACATACAATAAGTGTTTATTTACTGAACTTTTACCATAAAAGTTTTATGTGTGTCTTATATGACTTCCGTACATTTTTTCCCTTTGTATTTTATTTATGTCAAAAAAATATGTTAAAACTCATTTTGTTTTATGATATTATATGTGCTTTCTTTTTTATTTTAATTGATGTTAAAATGAAGTAAAATAATTAAAATAAATTTGAAATCCGAACAATCAACCAGGCGTCTCCATTTAAATGGAGTCAATCATAATTTTAAGTCAAGCTTTTAAAAAGAATTATATTTCATTTTTCTCTGCTGTTTCTTACCAGAAAAGAAAATAAAAAAAAAGTTATTTTAATGAATATAACAAATTTTTCCTGTTAACCCTCAAGTTTGTTATGATTATCTTGAAACAATTCAAACTTTTTTTTTATGTACAACAAAACTTTTTATTATGATTTTTTTATTATAAGCTTATTTTTACACGGATTCTTAATTCATTCAAGTAGTCAATCATCTTTCTTGTTAAAATAGAATGAAACAACATTTTACCATGATTTTGTACAAAAATGAATGTTATAACCAAGTGCTAGGCAATCCATAAGTACTTTTTTGATCAAGTCAATGTCATTTTTGAAGAGAAATTCTTGAGAAATTTTTGAGCATTATATCTGACTTCTCTTCATGAATAGACGAGACCAGAGTTACGTACTAAGCGACTAATATGATGACCATGATGAGGAATGAGATGAGACGAGTCGGGCTCAATACAGGTCACTGAAATGCAATGGACTTGTCAACATCATTGTTGATAACCGAAAGAAAAACAAAAGAGAAAACATCAAAATATGTCAAGAGCCAAGACTTTATTAAAATGAAAGAAAATAACAATTGTAATTTAAAAAAATATTCAGAGCTCTCATTGTCAAATAAAATAGTTTCATTCAGTTAACTTTTTTATTATGACACAAGTATGACTTTTATTGCAAGAAAAGTATTTTTATTTAAACTTTAATTTTTTTTTTCAATTTAAAATACTTTACCTGTTACATGTTTTTAAACAAAAATTATATTACAGGAAATCATAGTTCACTTTGACAGGGCTCAAAACTTGATGTTCAATAAATTAAACATCATTTTCAGATAAAAAACTCATTTAATTATTTTTGATGCATTTTAATTACCTTTTACATTGTAACTTGAGATGAATTGGAACAAGATTAAAAAAACACATTTTTTTGTACATTATACAAGATATTTTCATTCAGTAATTTTGTTTTATTATTATTTTTATTATTTTAAATTTAATCTTTTTTTTATTATTTTATTCCATAATTATCATAATTATAATAATAATTATTATTAATTCAATCGTGATTTATCCTACAACTTCATTTTATTTAAATTATTCATATAATTCTTCCTTTTTTTAAATTTTTTTCTCTTTTTAATTAAATTTACCTATTCATGACATTTTTATTTTAATATTCTTTTTTTTTATGTTTATATATTAAAATTTTCATTCCTTGTCTTTTATTTGCTTCACTATTTTTTTCAATGTAATATAAACATTTTTTTAAATTTTATTTTATTTTCAGTTTAAAAACATTTTTGCATTTAATTTTACTTATTTTTTTTTATTCAATTCAATTAGAAAGAAAATTTTATGATTCTTTTAATTTATTTCTTATTAACACTAATTGATCTTAATTTATTTTTTTTTAATTTTATATTTATTGATCAGTTTTTTTTTATTTTCAATTAATTTAATATATTTTTCGTTCCATTTAGATTTAAATACTTTTTTTAGAACATATTTTAATTGATTTCAACTTAAATAAATTTAAATTTGTCTTATGATTTTAATGAAATAAGAAAACATACTTTAAATAAAAAATTGTAATATTAAGTTCAATTATATACATAAATAATAATATTAATTAATTATTATAAAATTTTATCATTATTATTAGTATTAAAGTTAAATTTATATTTATTTTTAAATTATTTTTTTTTTATTTAAATTCATTTGGATTTTTTCTTTACTTATAATTAAAATTTTATAACATTTCATTGTATTAAATAGTATTTTTTTTTATTTTATTATTATTTTATTAAATTACTTTAAATGTATAATTAACAAAAAATTTAATATTATATTTACAACAAGATAAATTTGTATTAACTATGTTTAATTAAAATTACTTTATCTTAATTAAGTCAAAGAACAGCACGTTTGTGTTTCAGATGTGATGAATTTTAAAAGGAAAATCTTTATTTAAATAAAAAAAAACTTGAATTTCATATTTTTTTGTAAAAAGAAAACTTTATAAAACTTCGTTTCATGAAGTAAATACAGTGTGTTCAAAACAAGTTGGCTCTTACAATTTATTGCGATTGATCCAGGGTGACCTTAACAAATGGTAAAATATTTTTCATCATGGAAACGTTCTTAAGCTAATAGAAGTAAAATTTTTCATCTAATTCATATTTTCTAGCCTTTTGAACTTTGAATCTTGAAACTTGAACCTTCAAGACATGTATTTTATAATCCTTTCTAAAAACATTCAACAGAAGTTTTTTATTTTTTCTACCTTTTTGGCTTGATATTCAGATAGATCTAGAAGTCTCAATTTTAAGTCCAAAATATTTACAAGGGGTTCTATAGAACCAACAAATGGTATAATGTAAGCATGGACTTGTAGCTTTTTTTTAAATTTCTTATTTGGTTCAATCTTTTGCATTTATATTATTTTCATAATTTTCTTTGGAATTATCTCAACAGTAGACTTAGGCTAATATTAGCGATTTATCCTTATTACATGTCTTATTCTTATTACTTCAATACAAGTAAGTTATACAACTTAACACTAAAATCGAGATCTACTTGATCTACTTATCCATTTTGTTGGATTTTCTACTTTTGGTGTAAGTTGAGCCTAATATACTGGCGCGAAGATATGTTAAGACTTCATGATTCGATTGTTGAACTACTTGTTATGAGGTTGTTCTAATATCATTCTCCGAAAAATTTTAATTGTTTGGAGAGGACAACTTTTTTGAGTCAGTTCACGGGAATCGATCCTGTGACCATTTAGTTGATAAGCCAAAGACTTAACCACTAATAAGACAGATTTTTCAGACATATGAGTCATTTTTTGTTATCTGTGACGTTTAAAGGCTCAGAGATATTCGTGTAAAAGCAGTTAAATGCATAAATTGCATCAATTAAAGGATATAATGGAGTTAAAGGAAAACTTTCATTGAACACACTGTATTTTTTGGCTGAAATTATAAAGTATTTTGATTATTTTAAGACCAGAGTAAGAGTCTTAGTTGAATTAATTTGAAATTAAGTGAAAAAACTAAAATTTAATCATGAACGGACGGACAACAATTCTCATAAAATAAATTTTTTTGTAAAAATGCATACTTTTAATCAAAATTTTTTGATTTTCCTATTAAAATTCACCTGCAAACCACAAAACATGATCTGTCACAATTTTAATTCACTTTATTTTCTCATTTTTGCAGAGTTAATTAGTCACACTTTTTAATTATGAATACAAATAATTCAATTATGTTTACCACTCATCAATCAAATGTTTTTTTATAATTTTTTTTTTATTTAAAAATTCAATTACACCTCTTTTTTATATTTTAGCATGAAAGTTTACTTTAAATTACTGAAATAATTATGATATTATTGTTATAAATAATCGATGCTTACTTTGCTATAAATTATCTCTTAATTATGTTTAATCGTTAAAATACTTGAATATGTACAAATAAACACATTTTTTGATATATATTTACACGATGTATACGAGAATGAATATGTTTAAGTTGAATTTCCACCAAGGAATTGCAATTATTCATTTTATCTGAAAATTATTCGCTATTATCTTTTTTTTTTTAATTTTAATAAATAAAATTAAAAATACATGTACAAATTGCAAAAATTAAAACAAAAATGTTTGTTTAATAGTCTTGTTTATTGGAGATTAATTTTGTTTTATTTTAATTTTATCATTATCATTTGATATTAATTTTTTTTTATTTATTTATAATTTTTTTATTAACGTCATATAATTAATTTATTTTTTCCTTATTTTAAATTTATTAAAGGTCATATTTAATTTAAAAAAAAAATTATTTTACAAGTCAATTTGGTGTGTGTGTGTGTGGTTTATGTGAAGGAATTTAATAACTCCGTCACGCCCTACATAACAGGAAAATGGATAAAATGAAACCAACTAAACTTTCATATGTATTCTGTTTTTGCGCTGATGATGTTACAGCGGATGCTGATGATTCACCTGTAAAGTAAAATAAAAAATATAAGAAAAATAGTTAAATCATAAACGCTTTGAATAGTTTAAAATGAAATCGGTTTCTTTTGAATTTCGAATTACTCATTATTTATTTAAAAATACATAATACAATATATTTTAACCACAAAAAGTCAGAATGAATATTTCCATCTGCATACATTTAATTTTGCTGACCACAACCAATTTTGCAAAATATCGGAAAATGAACAGAGAACAGAGAAAATACCGAGTCACAAATACCTTAGAGAAATATTTACTTTTTTTTATTCACTATCCATGCATATGGCGAGAATCGCAAGAAATTTCCCAAAAAAGCTTTTAGTGTTATTTTTCAAAAACAGCTGTTTAACCATAAAGACCAAGCCAAGTTATGAACATTTTTTATTTGGAATTTTTTTTTTAGTACTCAAAAGTGGTAAAACAAGGGGTTGAATTTTTTTAAAAACTGGATTTTTTTGATCGCTTGAAAAACAGGCAAAAACTTTTCAGAAAAAGCTCATCTTAGGCTTATTCGCCGCGTATTAAATAGCACTAATTGAAAATCATAAGGTTTTTAAATGATAATATGCTTCAGTTTTAAAATAAATTTTTTGCTCAAAATGTATTAAAAATCCTAAAACAGGGCAAAAAACAAGGATTTTTTTGTTTTTATGGTTCCAGCATGAGTTTTGGAGGCTAAAAATAGAGTGAAAAATTAGAAATACACGAAAATAATCTTCTACAAAGTTGAAGCTGAAGTTCTGAGGATGTTTAATGTTCAATCAAATTTTATTTTTTTTGAGGATTTTTACTCAAAAAAGTGGTAATTTTGTAAAAAAAAACTGTTTTTTAGGATTTTTTTTGCCCTGTTGTAGGATTTTTAATACATTTTGAGCAAAAAATTTATTTTAAAACTGAAGCTAATTATCAATTATGGAGTTTGAAACCGATAAATTAAGACTATGGGGCTCTTGAAAAAATAACGGTTTTTTACAAAATTTAAAAATTTTGCAAAAAATTTTTTTTAAATCTAGATTTTTACGTTTCAATCTCGATAATTGATAATTATCTTCAGTTTTGAAATAAATTTGTTGCTCAAAATGTATTAAAAATCCTAAAACAGGGCAAAAAACAAGGATTTTTTTGTTTTTATGGTTCCAGCATGAGTTTTGGAGGCTAAAAATAGAGTGAAAAATTAGAAATACACGAAAATAATCTTCTACAAAGTTGAAGCTGAAGTTCTGAGGATGTTTAATGTTCAATCAAATTTTATTTTTTTTGAGGATTTTTACTCAAAAAAGTGGTAATTTTGTTAAAAAAAACTGTTTTTTAGGATTTTTTTTGCCCTTTTTGGTGTCAAGCAAGCTCAAAACCCTAAAAAATTTTAAAAACCTTATGATTTTCAATTAGTGCTATTTAATACGCGGCGAATAAGCCTAAGATGAGCTTTTTCTGAAAAGTTTTTGCCTGTTTTTCAAGCGATCAAAAAAATCCAGTTTTTAAAAAAATTCAACCCCTTGTTTTACCACTTTTGAGTACTAAAAAAAAAAAAATCCAGATAAAAAATTTTCATAACTTGGCTTGGTCTTTATGGTTAAACAGCTGTTTTTGAAAAATAACACTAACAGCTTTTTTGGGAAATTTCTTGCGATTCTTGTCATATATGCATTATTATTATTATTATTCACTATAATCATTGACTTTTCTGACCAAGTATCCTCATATCGTATTTGAACTAAGCATAATAGCAATATTATTATGGAGAAATATATAAATGTTAATTCAATTGGAAATCAAAATTTGCTTTTATGAAAAATCAATGAATTCTAAATATGTATTTCTGTGTATGTGTATTTGTCTTATGAAAAATTTAAATATGTGTGAATACAAATTGTACAATCCTTGCAAAAAGTGATCGAATGATTTTATGTACACGATTTGATTTGGATTTCAAGATATGGATAAAATAGGAGGTTTAACATTACGATTGTATGAAATATAAAAAGGTCTCTTGACGTTACTAACTAGTATTCATGTTAAATTTGTGTTAGTGATTGTGTGTGAATAAGAGGAAAAACATATAGAAATAAAATGGTTTAACATAAATATCATTGACTTCGTTTCTGTCAATATTATTGAAAGTTCTCTAGATTGATATTATTTCTTGAAGTATGATTGAAATTTATAATGATGAAAATATTCAATTTTAATTTATATATGGGTGCTTGAGACATTTCAAAAGGATTTTTATTAAATCACTTATATTTTAAATTCAAAATTGTGTTATTTAATTCGAACTCTTGGAATTCTTTGGAATTTTCATCATTTTAAAACAGGTCAGATTTAGTTCACCGAGCATCTTAGCAGATCAGATCAGATTACTAGGGCAGTTTCCATCGAAGAGAACCAGCACTCAGAACTACACACGGGTCCATTGTGCATTCCCATTTATCATCATATCTGATGAAGAATGAACCAAATCTGGAGAATCAACTAAAGTAATAAAAAGTCCACTTGACCTGGTTCAGTTCAAGAAAGTGACCACACTTTTATGATGGAATCAATACTGGGAAAGTACTCGTATAGCGTGATATCACGCAATCTGACATGCTCCAGGCATACACAAAGCAGATATGCAGCAGTCTTCTCTGGTTCAGAGCAGCATTTGCACATTGGATCTCTTGAGCATCTTAGTATGTTTGTATATTTGTATGTCTGGACATCGGGAGTCATATGTGACCAGTCTTAGAAATTTTCATAGTACATTAACCCTAAATACCGATTTTAATTTAATCTGAATACTAATCTTATATTTTGAAAAAAAACGGTGTGATTGAATTAAATTTTGGCTTGAAACACCACCCATTTTATCAAAGTCAAATAAAGGTTTCAAAACATTCAAAATATCCCAAAATAATCTTTATTGGTCATTTAATTTCCTAGGAAATGTATTCCAAAAATTCATCAATATTATTTTGACTGGGCATAAGAAACTTAACTATTTAGTTTAAATATCGGATAAAATTTCATGTTTTATGTCGTATCAATCCAACATTCACACAAACAAAACATTATTTACAAATGACGTGATGAAACCTTTTCTATCTCTCATTTTCTGTACCCAATAAATTTGAATGTATATGAATGTAAATAAAAAATATCAACATAGAGAAAAAAAAGGTAAAATTTTATTTGCTTTGACATGCCTTATTTATTTTAAAGTAAAACCAATTAAAAAGGTCGAAATTGATCAGTTGAATGGTCAATTTTGCTAAATTTCAAAAACAAATACACAACTTTTGTATACAGAAGAGCATTAACATAAAAAAGTATGTGAAATGTAAAGTGAATGTAAATGTAAAATACATATAAAAACTTATCTAAAACTAATTGATGAATAAATATTTAAAATGGTAAATTGTTGATAAAAAAAATGAATCCAAAAGATTTATCCATAAAAAAGGATTTTAATGTTCATTTGAAAATTAAATAGATTATTTAATGGTTCGTACTAAAATTATTTAAATGTTCTTTTTGTTTAAATTCAATTATAAGAGGAAGGAGTTAATAAATTTGCAGAAAAGGATGAAAATTTTTGTAAAACTTCAATCGGAAATTGACATTTTGGGTTAGAGTCAGAGAAAATCTTGTGTTATTTAACATTTAAATGAACTCTGACATAATATCGCTCGTGCTTTCCTGGAAAAAAAACACCGGTTCTTTATGTTTAAATTTTAATGGCATTTTCTTTTGATGTTTACAAGAAAGAAAATGGGTGAATTTAATTAACCGAAGTTTTTACTGTTAATTTAAGAAAAACGACGCGTGGACATTTAATTGAACACTTCTTTTTTCTATTAATATATTTTTTTAATTCAAAAAAACAGCACGTGTCTTTTTTTTGGTTGGTACTCCTACATTAAATGCTCAAAATATTTTCTCCCAGACTTTAGAATTTTGTAACAAAATATATTTTTTTTTACTCTTTCTTAAATAAAAAATCAGGTAGACATGAAAACATTCACATAAAAATATTGCTTAACACTTGAACCGTAAAAATTTATTGTTCACCCTTTCATATATTGTTGTTAGTTTTATATTCATTCAAGGTATTTATTCTGGTATGGCATGTTTTTTTTTCGTATCATTTATGTTCTCAACAGAGAAAAAAAGAATCATGAATGACCTTTGAGGATTAATTTAATGTGGTCTTCTTTTTTTATTATAATTTTAAATATCATGCATAAACACAAAATTGATGACTCATTAACACTATTAGACTCATATACAATTTATTTTGCAGTGTTACAGTCAGGTAATTAAATGATAATTAAAAAAAACGAATGAGTTTTCAAAACTGTTTTAACATGTTGAGTTACATATAAATAATTTACTTACAATAAAATTTAGGATGTAGTTCAAATAAAATTAGAAAAAAAAACAGTAATGGGATATAACATTTCCAATGAATTAGATAAGATGTAAAGTTTTTAAACTCTAGTGAAAAAAATTCAAATACAAAAGGTTTTCAATGAAAAAATTTATGAAAAAGGTACATTCATTTTTATTATTTAACTATTTGAAAGGTACAATTATTTGAATATTTAAAAAGGGCACGATAAAGTTTTTGCATCAATTCACTTTTAAATGATTTGAACAACAGAAAATATAAATTTTAAGTATTTGGGTTTAGTGTGAAGATAAATTACGAGAGATCTCCTTTTTTGTTGCTGTATGTACAATTTCAAATTGAAATGACTCGTTTTTGTTCATTTTAAGTATTAAAAGTACCCAAGCACATAAATGAAAAACCAAATTTTCACCACAAATGGGCGTGTGTGGATTTAAAAGTTCACTCAATTTAATCAAATGGGTTTTTGAATGAAAATGTGCCACAATATTGAGTACTTTAATTGTTTTCATACACGATGATGTGAAATTGAATTGTATTGTGCTGTATATGGGTTGAAGGGTATTTTAAATGTCATCAAAAATTGTGATGAAATTTAATGAGAAATTTTTGAGACCTTATTTGAATTGAATGTTGAATTGAATTTCTATCGAAGTGAGTCTTGCCCATTTGAGGCTTTTTGTGAACTACTCTAAGAGCACGTTTAAATTAATTTGAAATTCAAACTTGAACAAAAATTTTATAAAACCAAAATAAATAAAATAAAAGTTGAATTAAACAATAATAATTAAACATACCAACACACACCAGACACTTCAACCATTAGCATTACATTTTGAAAATTTAATATCATTTGCCTCCCAACAATAAATAACTTATTGAGCAATTATTTGCAAAAGACATTGAAAAATTTATTATTAAACCCATTTATTTTCACTTCTCGTCGTGTAATGAGTTTCTGTATGTATACAAGTTAAAAAAATAAGAAATAATAATAATAAAAATAATGAAATCTATCTTCTTGAGATTAGTATGCAATTCGACACCCGTTCCATGTACTCCAATGTTACGATGGTATACAGAGAAAAAGGAAATTTCCTACATTTTATAAAATTTTTTTTTTATTATTTAAAATGATGATGATGATGATCATTCCTCCTAGTATATCAATGTTGTATATTGCATACTTGAAACAATTGTACGTGTGCTTCAAAAAAAAATATCTAATTGAAATTCTGATCAATGCCATGTCGGTATTTATTCATCATCGTGATGCCATTTTTTTCAACTGATACTCCTTCTTTATAAAATTCTTTTTTAAAATAGTTTTTTTTCCTTTTTTTTTTTAATGAAATGTGTTTCCATGAATGACTTATGTGTTAGAAGTAGGACAAAATTTATTTTCCAACTCTTATATTAAAAATGCATAGCAAATAAAAAAATTAGTCCTAAATATAAAACTAACTAAAAAGAAATGGAAAATAATCACTTTAAAATGAATTGTTAAATTCATATCACGTTCAATGTTGAATAGAGTTGCGAATTTTTTTTTACCATAGAATGTATTTCAATTTGAGAGATAGCTAAATGCATAACAAAATTGACATGATTCTGCACAAAATGTTGTTTGAGTGTGTGCTTGATTATGTGTTAGAAAAAAAAATATATAATTTGTGGTAATTGCAACTAATCTGAGTATTTCTTAAAGACAATGAGATTTTAGAAAAGGAAACTAATTTGAATGAATTGTCGTTAAAGTTAGTTATTTTTATATTTGTATGCCAATCATCTTGATTGCAGTTCCTTTGCTTGAACATAGTAAGATATAGTTTTTAAAATAATAAAATAGGGTCAGATCAGATCAGATTTCTAGGGCGGACTCAGAAGAAAACCAGCACTCACACTTACAGACGGGCCCATTGTGCATACCTATCATATCAAAGAAAAACAACTAAAGAAAAAAGTCCAGTAGATCTGTTTCAGTTCAGGACACTGACCACAATTTCTCAGAAAGCTAAGCAAGGCAGACACTTTCACTTTTATGATGGATTCAACCAGCGTAATACCACGCAATCTTGCATGCTTGGGGCATACACAAAGCAGATGCAGCTCAAGCAATCTCCAGGTATCGGAGGGCATACAAGCAGCATAATATGACGACAATCTCTGCTTGATAGATTGTGGCAAATTGACCTAGGTATACACTCGAGCAGAGGCCGAAGTCCTCGGAGTAAAGACCCTCTTCAGCAATGCCGTCCATGAGTGATCCGTCAGTGAAGCAGGTCTCTAGCTATAAAATAGGTAGGAGTGGTTCTCATAGCACTTGTAATGGCTAAGCAGGTCATTCGTTGTAGCTTGAATTAGGAACTACCAGACGTCTTCATCTGGCATTTTTCATTTTTAAGGTTATATTACTAGTGATGGAACCAAAATGAGAGGAGCATTTAATTAAAAATATAAAATTTGTGTCCTTTGAGGTTGATTTTAGACTAACAGAAAGTTTCTTCTATCAAAAGTTTTGTTGCTTCACATAATCCTTAAATGTGAGAGTGACTTGAATTCATTCAAAAATGATAAAAAATGAGATATAAAAATTTCAATACATCCCTAAATCAAATTTTATAAGCAAAATTGATTTTCATTTTACAAAAGCTTAAGTAAAATATACTAAAATAAACTATTTAAAAGTACTCGATAAATTTACTCAATAAATTCATTTTTTAAATAAAAAAAAACTTCAACTTTTTCATCCAATTTTTGTTATGAGTTTTTCTCCCATTGCATTTATGTGCTTAAATCTAAAGTCAAACTTAGAAATTCCATAACGGTTTATACGTTAACTAAAATAAATTGCATATAAAATGTAACGAAACATGCAAATATTGGTGTTTTAAGTGCGAAAACTCTAACATCCAATAAAAGTTAATAGAGAATAAAATCTTTTAAATTGGAAAAAATTTCTCCCACTTATTTAACACATTTATTGTTCTCTATTCTGTTAAAATTACTTTTCTAACATAAACTGATTGCTATTCGTTAGATGAAAATCATACAGTTTTGCATGAATAAAAAAGAGTCGTGTAAAATAGTCATGAAAGTGCTCTATTCTGTGGTTTATGATAATGATTATTGATTGAGTGATGTGCAGAATGTTCTCAATTTAAAATAAAAAAAAAAATCGCACTTATACATGAAATAATAATAAAAATAAATTCCAATTAGATACGCGATCGTTCACTGAAATAGGACTTTCACATCTCTTGTTTAAGCATTTTTATGCAAAATACATGGGATTATGAAACTTTTTTATTTTCATTTTATCTAGTTTGCATTTTAGCAAATAAATTCTTGTGGGAGTGGATAAAAAACGAGCTATTATTAGACTTAAAATTGTTATTTTTTAGACAGTTAAGAGTGAGTATGTGTCGGTATATGAAGTACTTCAACGCAAAAGGGTTTATATGTGTAAAATGAATGAATTGCATACACCAAAAGGAATGAAAATGCAATTTATTTTCATAAAATTTAACTATTGCAATGAAAATATTGACCGGAATATGTATAAAATATTAACTCATGAATTTGACATGCATTTAAATTCATATCAATCATAATTTTTGATCCCGACTTTTATCGTTTTACTTGTCAAATTTCAGTTGAAGTTTTTTTTTGTGTGCTTTAAATCATTTTTTTAAACCCTTCCTTTCAATAATCTCCTTCCCTTTGATTTTCATTATTTTAATATGATGTATGTCAAAACTGTTATTTCATTCAGTAGATGGTTAAAGCACTAGTTTTACATAGAAATTCATTTTTACTTTATAGAACATTTAGACCATATAATACTTAAAATAAACACACAAACTACATATAAAACTTTATCAATTTTTATGTTAAATTTTTCGGATTAAAAAGTTTTGATGAAATTTTATGCACTAACATTATTATTATTTTTTCTATGAAATGTATATAAAATGTTCAAAAGTCATTCCAAAAACCCCGAATTTCCTATGAATTTTATATGACCATACAATGTTGTCATTATTTATGTTAGTTTTATTTTTTTTTTGTTTTTTGATTGTGCTTATAGTTTATTTTTCATTAAATAAATTATTTTTCATGAAGAATTTCATGATATAAAACCACATTTAATTCTAAAGGAATTAGTTTAAAATATTATTTGTAGTTAAGTCATGTTTTGTGTTGTTTTTTGATTCAAAAATAAAAATTAATTTAAAAATTGCTTTTTCTAATTATATTTCCAATTTCAACTTTTAAATGGAAACGCCTGGTTACATTTAAATTTAATTCATTATTATCTCATTAAGATTCTATTGCAGTTTTCTTCTTCTTTTTAAAGATGCTGTAAAATTTTCTTCTTTTAAACATTAATTTATAACTTTTCTAACTCAATTTGAATCATTTTACACTACAACTAACACCGATCAATTAAACAGTAACTACAAGTATTTTCTATCTTTCCAATAATCATTTTTGTCTTTTATTGACATCATTATACCGTCATTAGATCAATAATGGCATTATGATGCTACTTCATGACCTTTCATATCAAAAGTCAAGACACACAAGCACAGAAGAAATAGAAAAGCACTTAAAAAAATTGTATAAAATTAAATGCAATTAAATTGTGGTTGCTCTTCAGTTCAATTTCGTGTTTGACGATAAACTGTTATTTGCACTCGTTTTGCTTCTTCGTCTGCTTTCTTGCAGATGTTCATACAATTTCTACTTTTATTATTATTTTTGTCGCATAAACGGTCTTTTGTGGTTTGTAATGGTAGAAGATGCACTTTTTTTCATGGTATGTTTAGAAATAATTGATATAATTGTTTTATTGAAACAAATAGATAGTTTCATAATAATAATAATAATATTGGTTATTTAGCAATTACGATAAGTTTAAGTAATTGGAATCGTTTATTATTCAATTAAGCGTATCATTTTTATTTTTCATTTGACTTACCATTGATAACGTGTAATGCTACAGTTATTGGTGCACTATTTGATGGACTACATGAATAATTGCCAGAATCCTTTTTTCTGGCTGCTTCAATTGTTAGTGAGCCAATCTAAAAAGGAAATGAAAATCATTTGACAAAAACTTTAAAGCTGATATTAAAGTTTAAATTGAATATATAACTTTAATTTAAAAAAAAAACTTTTCATAAAAAATTCTCTGTGTATTTTTATTTCATTAAAAATTTTTCTCTTTTTTTATATCATTTTAACTTTTATGGTCGTAAATCATGAAGTTATTTTGTAGATGTTCACTTGTGATAGTTGGACTTTTATTAATATTAATAATGTGTGTGTGTTACTTTTTTCAGTGATGGATACTTACCGTACTATGACTGTCACCATCTGTGTCTGCGGGACTTCGCTCTACCTGTATTCGCCATCCACGTCGATTTTCTGTGAATATTTGTTGGGGACCATGATACCAAATGATATACGATGGTGGTTCTAGTGCTCCTCTAACTACACAACGCAACACAACATTACTACCTGCTTTCACGTATCGATCTGGATCTCCAATTAATTCTGTTCGAGGAACTGTTCATGTAAAAGCGGGAAAAAATTTATAAATTTTCATTTAAAATTGATATGCAAATTAAATTTAATCATGTTATCCAGCTCACTTACCTACAACATGCAAGTGTACACGTGCACTAACTTTAGGCTCTGTTGATACCTGACACTCATAGATACCAGCATCTCGAGCCTGCACATACTTTATCTGTAGTGTCCATATACCACTGCTCTCTACATAAAATGACTGAAAACGTTCATCCGCAATAAATGTTATTCTGTCAAAAGAGAGAAGGAAGAATTTTTTTTTTAATGTTGATAATATTCACATACAACTTTTTGAAATGATCACATGATGGCAGGAAAAAATATAATTAAATACAATTCTGATGACATTCGGATGATATCTGTCTGTTATAGTGGTTTTTTTTTTCATTTAAATATACACATTTTCAGATTACATGCAAACGAGTGTTTATTTTAGATTGAATTCCTGCTCAGTACACGACAAAACTACAAAAATGCAAATGAAAATGAGTTTCTCGTTTGTGTTATTTTTCAATATTATGTTTCTCTCTCTACATGATGTTAAAATATTTTATATTTATAACAGAAATTACAGGATAATGGTTTACCTCGATTACATGTAAGACGGAAGTTGGTGTATGATTTATCAGAAAATACATATATAAAGTCGATTGGGAAATGCAATGCAACAAAAAAAATGAACAACCTATCCTGGTTTTGGTATTTTTTGAAAAGAGATTCAAATTGGACTGTTATACAACCAATATGTAACCAAAATGAAAAAAGGATAAAATTAAAGTCATTTATTCAATTTAAATTGAAATAAAAGTTTCTTTCCCATTTTTATGATCATACAAACATAGACATAGTAACATCATCCAATTACTTAGAGGGATTCTCATAAAACTATTAAAAATTGCAATGAATGCAATATTTACCGCATAATAACATTAAAATCTTAATTTGTGGTTGGAATGAAACTTATTTCTATATTTTTTTTAATATTGCTATATTACAACTTCAGGGAAACAATTTATTATGAAAAATTGCAATTTTAAAGGAAACCATTATTTGAAATGCAATTTTAAGGGCTTTTCTTAATGAAAAAATGTACTGTAAAAGTAATCAAACGCTAAAATGCTCGATTCGATGTTAGGCACAAATGAATTTCACTCCAGAATTCACATTTTGTAAAAGGACGCATTAGAAGGGATCATCTTTATTAAATAATAAAATAAACTGACAATGAAACAAAAATTTTAACCAAACAAAAACACAATGAAAAATATCTGCAGTACTCATGTTATTCTGGTTTTGTGACAAATGCGGATGAGAGAATAAGTTAACTAACACAATGTTTTATGATTGTGTTTTGAATTCTTAATTGACAAGAGACTTGTAAATTTATCTAGTAAGATAAAACGTTCAAAAAAAATGTATATTTGTGAAAATGAGATGAAGAAGTAAAACAAAATTTAGATTTCATTTTTTTTCTTTCGTAACTTTCAAAGAAAAAAAGTGGTTCTTATTAAAGTACCATGATGAATATTGATCGAAATCAACAAAATTTTTGAATTACAAGAAAAATAAATTAGAAAATGTTAAAGAAAACTTTGCTTGTTATGAAAAAAGAGTTTAGTCATTCATTATTTTGATCAGAGACATTTTTTCATGTTTTTTCCTTGTAAATGACGCACACATTGATAAAAATAATTATAAAATTACAGAACATGTAGCTCATGAATTGAATTAAATTGAATGAGTGAATGAAAAATCCATTGGGGATCAAATCATTTTTCCATGAAAACGGAAGATAATAAACTTTCTTCATTTTTTCCGTTCAATTATATGATTTGTTTCCATTAACGTGGTTGCCTACGCAAGTCGCATAACCAAAAGAACAGAAAATTAATTTATTACCACCAACAGTAATTTTTTTATGTCTTCTTTTCATTTTTTTCTCTTCTTATTTATTTATTAATGAATCCCAAGAATAATATTTCATATAGCTAAAAATAATTCATATGTGAAAGTGTGTATATGTAATTTCATTACATTAAAATATTTTACTGGCAGTGACTCGTCATCATTATCATCATCATTTTTAGTATCACACATACAAATAAAAAATAAACAACAGAGAGTTGATAAATCAAGGACCTTTAGGCAGATTAACTAAATATTTGTTTATACATTCCATCTTTGTTAGTGATTATTTTCACAACTTCTTTTTTTTTTGCTTACTTATGGGAGATTAATAAATTACCACAACGGAAAATGATTGTCATCATCATAAACACAATTTGTTCAGATGAATTAAATGACTGCTCATATTTCAATTTAAGGAGTCTAATCATAAATGAAATGTGATTCGCGAGAATTCATTGTATTTATTAAATAAACATATTATTAAAACAAAATGTTTTATTTTACATTTCATCATTTTATCTTTTGTTATTATAGATCTTTGTTTGTTATGAAATGTTTGAGATGTAAATAGATAAATATGTATGTGATAATGAAAAGACATGAAAGATGGAAAGAAAATTTTTATTGTCTCATATTAATAATGATTCTCTCATAATTTCCCTGAGGATGAACAATGGAGCACATTCAAGTTTATTTTTTTTTGTTCTTTTTATTCATTTTTACATTCAAACAGCGTAGTAAAGGGAAGTTTGTTATAGCAAATCATTATATTTGAATTTAATCAAAAATATTCTGGTCATAGCGGTTTCAAAAAGTGCATTTCGAAAGGACTTGATTAATTCATTGATCAGCTTACTAAGACTGACTTGTCAATAAACTATGCTTGACGCGATTTTGAAAAGATTTGAAAGTTCTAAAATTTTGGGAAAATTTGGAATTTAGAATGTTTTCAGGCTCTCGTGCCCAAACTCTCAGCCCGATCTCAAAGCTAATAAGTTTAAGTTCATTCTTATGAGCTCCTCTATCCAACAAGAAAAATTAACAAACTTTCCAGATTTTAAACCGTTTTTAAGTGCTGGATTGTTCGATGACTCAATCGGGGAACAAGGTTCTTTGCTTGAAGCCCTCAGAGCGTTTGCTTCGTTACATTTAAAGCCCATTTCTTACCGATTTTGAATAAAAAAATAAGTAAAGTCGTTTTACTGTGGATGCATTGCGTGACATTTTCAACTAACAGTGTAGTATTGTAAGTATTAAAGGTCAATCATATTAAAAAGATTACAAAGATTAATAGTAATAATAATCATTATCACCTTAATTTAAGACACGTGTCTTCATAACATAACCAACATAATCCTATTTGACTGATTCCTCGTCAATTTATTTGTTGATTTGATTTAATGAAAGTCTATTTGAAGTGTCATTAAAACTTGTTAGATATTTTCTCAAGGAAATCTTTATTTCAACAGTAATTGAATGGCTTTGAACGTTTATGTGTATTTTGATGAAGAGGAACCTTTAAATCATATAAAAGTTTGTATTTTATTATATTATTATTGATTTAGTTCAAATAAACCACTTTACGGGAAAATAAAATTTAGTTTATTATTACATTATCTGTTTTTTTTTGTACATGCAAACCTATAAAAGGTTAAAGGTAACGTAGAATAAGCTGTCAAATTTGATCTATTATTTATTTGTATATGTGACATGTCGCGTGTAAACAATTAATGATGAGTCAATGAATCAATTTAATCGGTTTATCAAATGTTTAGAAATCAGTCTGTAAAATGATTTAATGCACAAAAAGTTGTGTGACCTGTAAAAGGTCATGGTGTGCTCATATTCTACTATTAAATTTTTGTTTTTTGGAATGAGAATGTCAAAGTTAATTCAAAGTAAATATTATTCTTCATAAAACATTTTTACTTTATTTATCTAAATAAATGATGCTGGTGTATCGTCTGTTTGATTTCCGTAATTTATTTGTCGTCTACATCAAAAATGGTTGAGTCTTTTTTCTTGCATCGTACCGAGAAGAAAACTACACTGAAAAAAATGGATTCGTGAGTAGGAGAATAAAATTTCCCTGATCTCAGATAAGTTTCTTCTCATAAAGTCTTGAACAATGAGCAGCGAACGACAATGAAGTGGAATAAAAGAAATTTTTTTTTACACTCATGTGACAGTCTATGCACATGCTTCTTTCCATGAAATACATCATATTTTCTTTAGAACTATTTACTCTACTCCAACTCTCTTTATCATAATAATACAACTAAATATATAATAAAAACGTATATATACGAGTGAGGAAAATGATGTAATACATTTTACTTTACTTTACATTTCATGATTACTCAAGGTTTATATGTGAATGTATACACAAACAAAAGTTTAGCAAACATTTATCAAAAACTGTTTTATTATTATTATTTTCTTTACAAAATTGGATCGTTTTTTTTCTTTATTTTTAATGGAAGAGAAAGAGTGCGAGAGACAGAGAGAGACAGTAAAAGAATTTCATATTATTAAATGTTTGCACATTCAATGTAAGTACACACACACACACACACATACTCAAAAAAAATATAAAAAGCTTTTATTCTGAGTTGGATTTATATTTATTTTTATTTATTTCTTGTTTCTAAAGACATCTCTTCCTTAACCAAAACATAAATAAAAGGAAAACTTTTACTATTTATTGTATGTTGAGAAAAAAAAACGAGTAAAAACGGGAACTATTAAAAGAAAACATTTCATGATGATGAAATTTATAAATAGAAAGTATAACAATAATAAATAGTGTGTTGTATTACGTTCGGATGAAGTAAAATAAGATAAATACATAAATAAATGAAGGAATAACGAATTTCAAAGCACGATTTTATTCTTTGTATTATTCGTTATTGAAATAAAGATCACGATTTTCCTGAAATTGAAAAGGATTTTTTTTTAATCAAGAAGTTTTGTCACTTCTAGGGCTTATGGAAAAGTAGAAGGATTTCTCTTTTTCCATTTTATTCACTTTCATACATATCATGATCTAATCAAGTAAAGGGTCAAAATTCATCATTCACTCATATTCATTCCTTTAAATTTCTCGTTTCATAAGCGTTCAAAATAAAGCAATCCACTGACCAGACATTTCCATTTTTTATTCTATCATTTTGTGGTTGTAACCCTTTATTTTTCATTCAAATGCTAAACAAAATTTATTAGTTGGATAAAGTTCTTCGTTTATCATCAGAATTGCAGAAATTTTACCATATAAAAGTTTTATTAATTTATTTTGTATGTTCATATATAAAATTCAAGAAATAATTAATTACCTGTCAACTGTTAAGATATGATCATCTCGGACTCGTACCCATGATACTGATTTGTTGCCTAGTTGTTTCACCTGGAAGAGAAAATAATAATCCGAGTTATAATGTTGTTATTTAAAAAAAAACTACAAAAGAAAATCTTTATTTGAAAAAAAATAAGGAAAATGAGTTAATTAATGAATTTAATTAAAAAAATCATACTACTAATAATACTTTAAGAGAAAAAAATAACTATTAATGAATGAAATGTGTTATAATTTAATGTCCAGGAAGCAAAATAACTCAATAATCAAATTTTCATTTAAATTTCTTATACTTTGATCATCAAATTATATTTTGCTTGGTTTTTCATCTCATTTTACTCTTCATTTATATTTTTTTATACTCTCTTTTGCAAGGAGAAGCTTCTAATAAAAGTTTTGATTCAAACAACTTCTAGTTAAACTTATGAATAGGAAAATGACCAATAAAAGGAAACCCTTATTGTGTAAAATAAAAGTTTCTTCATATATAAAATTAGAAAAATAAAACCCTTTACATTTCCAGACCACAAGCATTTCAATCACATCCGGTCACTCACATACAAAATTTGAGACATGTGTGTGTGTGTGTGTGTTTGAATAGGTCAATGAATAGTATAATAAGGTCAATATAATAATAATATTTTTTGTTTTTATTATTATTATTTTTGTTCTCTCTTATGAATAGTTTATTTGGTTTTAAATGAATGACCTTACTTACATTCAACATATTGAGAAAGGGTTTCCTTTTCATTAGATTTATGGGAATGTCAGATAATTTACAGAAACACTTTTCTTTTTTACATGAGATGGTATTTAATATTTTGACAGTTCATAACTGTCATTTCAAATCTGAAATGACCGTTTTGATCTTTACTCCTTATGACCTTACTTTAAGCCTGACATAGCTATGTTAAGCCTGGAAATTATTTTTTTATAGATAAGGCCACATGAGGATGCTTAAAAATTTAGTATGAGGAAATTTCTTGTGTCAAAAAAATTTTTAACATATTTTGACAGTTGTCAAATCAAAGACAACTTTCAAATTATATCAATCAAAATAAAGGACTATGAATTAGAGAAGGTTCACTGCACTTGTAAAACTTTTCTCCAGCGTTAAATGTAAAATGACCCTGAATTTATAGCTATATCTATGTATATTTTTTTTTAAAGTGATGATAACTTTCCTGTATAATTTAACATAATTTTTAATTAGCATGACTTATGAATAAAATAAAATCAAATCTCTTGAAACATAATTTCCTGTTAAAAATATGGAAATTCCTTCAGGAAATATTATTAAATGTAACAAAAAAAAACTTTTTTTTTGATTTGCATGCATATATTTTTTTTTATTAAAAAAGTTCTTATTTGACTAAAATTAAAAATTAAAATACATATTTGCATATAAAATTAGCTTCAGGCTCAAACTTGGCAAAAATGTAATGAAGCAAAAATTTTATCTTAAAACTTTGTTTAAAGTGAATGCAAGAGTAAAAAAAAAATTGTTAAAAGAAAAACTATTCCTAAAATTAACAATCCTAATGGTCCTATTAAAAAGTTTATAATGAATAGTAAAATGAAAATATGGTAAAACAAGTTTTCTTTTAACTCATTTTCTTTAAGTTGGTGTTATGAAATAAAAATGTGTCCGGTTCACTGTCTCACTCACATACAGAGTTAAAAAGTTTCATTATAACTATTTTATATTCAAATGTTATTTTTGAAGAATAAAAAACCTTGAAAGAATGCAAAAAATGATGTCATTATTATATAAGACAAAAATGATGAGAGGACTTAAAATATAAAAAAAAAAATGTGAAACCTTGTAAAAAATGAGTGCAAATACAATTTAATACAAAAAGAAACATCATGATTGTCCAAATAAAGACAGAGACAAAGACAATATTACACAATTAACGTACAAACGATGAAAATCTGACTACAGAGACAACATTTAGGCTAATTAAAAAATCTTTTAAAACTTTGTGTGTTCACATTTTTAATAGGCACTACTTCTTCTGTCTATTTTAATGATAGTTTTCTGTCTTATCACAGTAAAATAATGACATGAAACAACGACGAATATGAAAACAATGAAGAAAAGAATGAAATGAGAATTGTTACTTGGGAAATTTAATGTTTTTAAAAGTTGAAATAATAATAACATTTTATATTTTATAAAATAATCTTTTTTTTTTTGAAGCAATTTGTTTATTTTTCAGACAATTCATGACAAGAGCAAACAAAAAATAGAGCTATACAGAGTCTAACAGATGTTGGTTATGTTGCCATCATTATGTCCTCTGCTAATTAGGTCATTTTTAGTAAAAAAAATTCTCGTTTTATTTATTGTGTTTGTACTTGAATAAATGTGTTTATTTTCCTCATTTAGTATAAAATTTTATTTTGTTTCATTGTTGTTGTTGTTTAAATTTTGGTTCGAGGCAATTTTTTGTTCCACTTGTATTTTATTGTTTTAGTTTGTGTAATAAATATTATTAACTGCTCGCTGTATTTAAAAAAAAAATAACATTGCCTTGATGTCAAATTTAAATGTAATTTATAGATATTGCTTGTAATTTTTTAATGATTTTCATTGCCAAAATATTTAAGCGTTGTTTTTATTTTATTCTTTTTTTTTAATTATTCAATTAAATTGAATTGAACATGAAAAGAAAATTACAATAATAACGAAAATGTGTTTTACAAAATTTACATCATTAAAATATAAATTTATATTGAAATTTAAGTCCAATTTACAATGAAAGGCTTAATTTATTTTCTTGTAATGATTCTTGGAAACCATTTTTTTTAATGATAATATTGAAAGACGAGAATTTTAATGCTGTTTTAGCGAAATCATTAAAAATAAACGGAAAATTACTTTTTAAAGGCTAAGTTTAAATTCTAAAAGAGCACCAATACGGCCTCGATTGCTCTAATTTTGGTCGTCTCAAATGCCTTAAACATATTTAAACTGATATCAATACTCCCATTCTTGCCTTGTTACCAGCTACAGCAACAACAACAACATTAAACGTTTTAAACTCCATAAGAAGACGAAAAAGGCAATTTAATAATCATTACATTAAACGTAATAAACCTAATTTAGTAATAAAGCAATTGGAAAAATAATAATTTAATGAAGCTAATTTAAAATTTCACACGTTTTTCTTTTGCCTTGTTGTCAGATGTTTAAAATACATTTTATTTACTTTCTGTAGCAAGGCAAATCATTTTCTTTCATTTAATTTTTTACAGTCTTACGATGAACTCATAAATAAATAAATAAATGTTTAACTGTATAAACTAAAGTTAAAGTGTCTATCATAAATACAAACATTATTTTTATTATTATTGCAATCAATACTTTAATTTAATCTGTGTGTGTGTGAGAGACAGAAACGAAATAACATTACAGTGAAAGTAAACTAAGTTAAAATCACGCTGTCTGTATGTGTTTATAAGAAGAAAATTATATTAACTTCATAAATTTGTCTAAATTGCCAACAATTTTGCGAGAAAAGAAAACAAATAATGAACACTTTATATACTTTTCACATGATATATAAAAAAAAAATTTGATATGAAAAGAGTAAATATAAACATTTAACATAAGCTTGAAGCAAGAAGCAATATAACACGGTTTGAAGGCAATATTAGAGTTTTTTTATCATGATTTTGATTGTATATGAGAGCCAAGTGTGTTTGCTTAGTGCTTTTCACAACATAAACAACAAACCCCTTCAATATCACTTTTATTTTACTTTTTTTTTCATACAAAATCATGCTTTTTTATTTTGAATATCATTTTTTCAATGTTATTCAAACAGTCATTTTATTTTATTTTTTTCATTTTAAAAGGAAAATAAGAAATTTGAGATGAAACTCTCCGTGGATTTCTTGTGAAAATCAAAGATAGTATTTTTTATGTGCAAACTGTAAAATAATATCATTCAATTTTATTTTTTATTTTATTTTATTAACATGCTGTGCATATTCAAAATATGAACGCCTTTGCCCTTTTCTTTGTTTATCATCTTATCCAAAACACATATTTACACTTATTTTTTCTTCGTTTCATAAAAGTAAATGTAGAAAAATTCATTATTTGTTTTTGTATTTTTTTTTCTAATTTTAAGAAACATAAATAATAATATAAAGCCTAATATGATATTATATTAAAAAAAAAAAAATATACAATAAATGAAAAATCTTGTTTTAAACACAATCCTGTTTCCGGTACAATTTTGTTTGTTTGTTCAATGATATCAGATATCAAATGCAAAATAATATGCTTGAGTATAAATCTGAGTTGTTTGAACTGAATTTGAGGAAAAAAAAATTATTGAACTTTGCTTTTTGAAATGAACTCCGTTTAATGATGAGAAATAGAGGCCAAATCGGAAGTACGCTTAAAACGAATAAAATTATGAATTAAATTTTAAAACTTTAATGAGAAGAACAAATTAAAGTTAAAAAACATTCACTCCTACACTACAAAATTAGGTTTAAGCGTGGGCTTAGCAATATCCTGTGTTGATATAAAAAAAATAAAATAAATTTTTGTTATTAGATGATAAATATTTCATTCCTTTGGATAAAAAAATTCTTTTGTGTCAATAAATAAAAGATATGGCCAATCCTTTACAATTTGACAGTGTTTTTTCATACCTTTATGAAATGACAAAAAAACTTTAACATATGATGAATAGCTCATATTCAAATATTTTATGAAACGCTTTTGCGATTTTCTTTCTGTTAAAATATAAAAAAAAAATAATGTTGGAAAGTAAAACGTAAACGTAAAGTGAATTTTCATTCGTATTGAACCTATCTATCTCTGAAAAATTGTTCAGAATACACGATAGGGGCTACGAACGGTAGATGATTTAGATTTAGAACTAAAAAGTGAAAAATAAGGCAATACTGAAAAATTAGAAAATTAAATTGAAAGGCCTTATTTTTCACTTTTTAGTGCGAAAATAAAAAAAGTTTCAATTAAAAAATTTTATTGTAATTTTATGTAATTTACAATTAAATCATGAAAACCTAAAAAAACAAGAAAATTTTTTTTTTAAAAATCTTCAAGTGCACTAAAATAATCTTCGAAATCCGAATCTCGATAACTACCGTCTCTGACGTGCTGAAGATCTCTATCAGGGCTCGTTCGATCACATTTTGTCCACAGTTTTTAAAAATCATAGTGGCCGCTCTGCGGCTCGATTTTCGCCAATTTGTAGAATAGTGTTATTGAAACAGACAAACAGAGTGCTCCTAAACGTACATTTTTCTTAAATTGTATTTCAATAATATGCATGAAATATTTATATGAATAAAGATTTTTCATTTTCATTTTAGATCCAAAAAAGCAGATTACATTGCGGTCTCAATGCATACACCCACAGACACACATAAATTTCGAACATATTTTGGTATATTGAGGTAAAATTGAACTGACATGACGATGTACGATAACTTTTGAATATGTGAATAAGGTGATACGTTTTTTTTTCTACTTCATGTCTATAAATATAGTCTTATCGTATAAATAGTTTGCAAATAATGTATGAAAGTAAATGCCGATTATGCTATTTTATATATATCAGAATAAAAAAGTTTTTCTTTTGCGTTAAAATGAGTATGAAAAAAAATACATAACTCCTTATATCACGTAAAGAAAAACTTTTACTATATAAATTTAATCACCATACAATAAATTCACATATGTTACAGGCTATTTACGCGATATGAATTTGCTTTACATTGCATATAAAATCAATAAAGATAAGCTCTTCAATATAAAATAACAAAAAAAGCATGAAATAAGAGCCACTTCCTGACATAGTGAATAATAATAATCTTTTGTTTGTATGTGAATTATATGAAAGCGTATAAAAAAAAAAATATAACTGAAACACTTTTGATATGTGTTGTCTGATTACACTTCACTTTATATCCAAGATGATGATGGAAAAGCTTTAGTATGAAAGTAAGCTTAGTAGTGTTAAATATTATGAAAAAAAATTTATACAGTCTTTATATCCGTTACTTTACTGAGATGAGAAAAAATATTTTTAGAAACTGTGTTAAGATTTTGCTTGTCTTGGTTTAAATATAGTGAGTAATGTTATGGGACTTATCATTCATCAATTGTGATGGATCGGTTTTCTTTTTTCGAAGAAAAGTTTCAGTGAACTTCTTCATACTTGTATAAAAATCCATTTATAAAGTTATGTGTCAAATTATATGTGATTTCTGAATGAATCTTAAAGAAAATTTATGAAGAAATAAAAATTCATCGATACTCACTTTACACGGCAGGTATGCATGAGTTCCTATCTGTGTTGTAATATTTGTAATTCCATTACCATCTAAATATGGACCTGTATAAAAAGCTGCTCCAGATGTCAATTTACTTAAAGCTACGGATGAACCTGAACTAACGTCTCCATTAACAAAATCTGAAAATAAAATAAAAAATTTCAATATTAAATTTATGATTTATTACTGCAGTGACAACATTCAATGTATGTAAGAATGTTAAAACAAATGAAAATGGATTTGATTGTGGTTTAACTTCATACAAATATAAAATTTGTAATAAAAAATAATTTTTATTATAGATTATTTTAGATTACAGTAAAACAAACAAAACTTTATATTTTATAATCTTTTTTTATTTTATGTAGTTTTCATTTTATTTTACAATTTTTTATTTCAAATGCAATCCTTGTATATTTTGTTGTAAATTCAAAACAATTTATAAAGGTTGTATTTGCAATTGAATTTCATATTTTATTGTTGACTGTGGGATAAAATTGTGGCTGAATAACAACACAAAACCAACATGTACAATGTACATTGTACATGTTAGTTAGAAAAATTGGTTTTCACAGAATTTTGATTCAGCAAACCATGGATGTGTTGAATTTCATGTCAATGAAAATTAATTAAAAAAAAAAATCTTGTCATGACATGAAAAAAACATGTTTGGTAGAAAAAATTTTGATATATTTTGCATGTAAAAGTATTTTCTTTTCCCATCCCTGTGTAAAATACCACAATTTTCAAATACACATTGAATTATTCTGAACAAGTTAAAAACTTTATGACAGCATTACAATTTTATCTAAAATTATATTAGTAGACAGGAGGCAGGCAAGCGACACACTACGATTTGTTACATATTGGGTTGATTCTATTCATAAATAAAAATAACATACACACACACAGACTCCAACTTGTTATCTGCATGGATTTATAGGTTATTATTTGTGTTATATTAAATTGAACAGAAAATAAATGTGAATTTTTTTTACGACACACACACACGTTAACATTAAAAAATTTATATTTTCTAGATTTGTGAATGTAAAATATGTTAAATAAAATAACAACATATTTGTGTCATATATGCATAAATTTTTTTTTTTATTTTATTTCATATTTTAACACACAAATGTAATATCTGAATCAGATTTTTCTTCCTTCAGCCTTCATTTCAATTGTAACATATTGCAATGGTTGTTCACATATCAAATTTATGGAATGTTGGACTTAATATGTGGCTGATGTGACGTTTTTATTTACTTTACAAAAAATATAATGGAAACGCCTGGTTTATTTCAATTTTTTTTTGAAATTTAGAAACCAACCAACGAATAGACAAGTAACGATACTTAATTTTACCTAAAAAACCATTAACATTTACTGGCACACCATAAATTTTCTGTCTAATTGCCTCCTTTTCGGTCTGACAAAAATTAAAACATTTATTTTCTTTTTTCATCTGTGTGTGTTCTTGTTTGAAATTAAAATGAAAATTAAAACTATGAAATAAAGAGGAAATAATAGTAATTTTCTTTTTAAAATCAAAAATTTACGGTGATATGGAGAGAAAACCTTGCATTTAATGTGTATAACGCCGAAAAAGAGTGCATCTGCTTCAACTGCAGAATATTTATCTCTTTAGGTTTCATCTTGGTTGCAGTAACAACTAGAATGACACTTCTTCTATTACATTTATACAATTTCATTTTATTTCAAATGGATTTCCTTGTAAATTTCAAATAATGCGTTTTTAAGGACAAACATTTTACTTCAAATAATTGTGATATGATGAAAAATTAACCTGTATGAAAATAATCCAACCAAATAAGCTTCACTGGCTTCTTGTAAGGCCAAGACAGCTGAGCTTTGGAAACGCAAGTCAGTTTTGAAATCTTGAGCGATTTCACGAACTAAACGTTGGAAAGGCAATTTACGGATCAAGAGCTCAGTTGATTTTTGGTAACGACGAATTTCACGAAGAGCAACGGTACCAGGACGATAACGATGAGGCTTCTTGACACCACCGGTTGTTGGAGCACTTTTACGTGCAGCCTTAGTTGCCAACAGTTGATTATATGAAAGCCCACAAAAATGGTGGAACTCCAGTTAACAGGGATATTGAAACAATGAAAATGCGCTTTTGGACATTTTTTTGTATTTACGGTTATTTTTTTGCTATATTTGTCTTATCTTTAATAGAAATACACTGTAAATTTATTTTATTTATCCTTTCTTAGTGTTCCTGTACATATGAAAAAAGATGCACACACACACATATATACAAATCCAAAAATGGTTGCTGGCGGCACAGATATGAGGAAATGAATTGAGAGAAAGCTGCAACTTTCTTTTTAATGTACATAAAAATAAATATAAAAGTTTTGTGTTATTCCGGTGCATTTTATACATAAAATAGTGATAAACTGAACTAACTAACATTTTATATTAACATCAAAGAAGAAAATTTCATTTACTTTTTTCCTCTTATCCTCTGTTACAGTCTGAATTTTTCGTTATGTGATTTTTAATATTTTTTTTTTCTTTTTCTATTTTCTAAATGTATAAATTGAAAATTTTATGCAAGTTTATGTGTGGTACAGAATTTCTGCTTAGTATCACCCTTTATTTATTAAGGAGATTGTTTCTGTTTTTCCTTTACACAGGAAGTAGAAGAAAAGTTTTTTATGCACAGAGGACGCTTGAATTAAGATTATAAAGAATAAAGAGTTATTAATATTTATTTTAACTTTATCAAGGCAAAATGATTTCTGTTCTACGAATATTTTCTAAATAATTAAACAACATTGCAAAGAAATGTGCAGATGAATTTTTAATTATGCATTTTCTTGACTTGTGTTCTGTTGAGCATTTGCCTTTTTTCTAAGTATTGTGTTAATTTAACAAGAACTTTACCGGAAATTGATAAAAGTCATTAAAATAAATTCCTATTCATATTATTAACGGTTTTGACACTGTTTCACAGTCAAATCAGCAAAATTTTATATCGCTCAAGTTTTTTTTTGTGCTTTCAACAATAACAAATGCATTTCTTTATATGTGTTTTAGTGTAAAAAACTATAATAAAAAAAATAATAAACTTAGTTCTCTATGCAAATTACATTTCACGCTATAATTTTATAGCCAGCAACATATTCATTCTCTAATTTCACCTCCTTTTGCTGTATACTTTTTTTTATAATATTTATACACACAATTCACTGCAATTTTCCTTATATTTTAACTGTAGTTATTTTTTTTTGTAGTCTTTGTTGTTGTAAAAATCCATGTATATTCATAAAATGCAAAGCGTTAGCAATATTGCACCCATTACTGTCAGTACGAGGTGTAATGGTGTTATTTAATTCAAAATATTATTTAGTCAAGTCGCGTATTCAACCTAGTTTTATATTATTTCATTCTTTTTTTTTTTGCTTTGCACCAAAGTGAATACATGCATTCAATTCAAAGTACATGTGTATAAAAATGGATGTAAATTGCTGTAGGTGATAAATGTACTGTAATGTATATAAAACGGTGGCGTTGTTTTTATTTTCTTGTAATTTTGTTTTTGTACTATGATAAAAGAGTACATAAAACGTTACTTTAAAACACATATAAACAAAAAAAATGTGTTTGTGTATTCCATGTAGGATATCATGAAGGATGAAAAAAGTTTTCATACTTTATTTTAGTAAATTAAATTTTATTTTGTGAATTTAAAGGCAAAATGATGCAATGCAAATATTAAATTTCAGAAATTTTTTTTGCTCTGATTTGCAACATTTGTGTGTTTTTTTAAAGAGTTTTAGTCCTGAGATTATGGTCAATTATCGAGTAACTCAGCTATTTGAATTCGAAGAAAAGTAATTTTTTCAATTAAGGAAATAATTTAATTTTAGTCTTAGTTCCGACTTGCAATAAAGATTAATTTATTCATGTTTCAAAAGTTTACTTTTGTTTCCATTATAATTTACATTTATGATTATTATAATTATTTATAATTTTACCCATGGATTCCATTTTCATTTAAATTGTTTAATTTCACATATGAGTTTCTATTCAATTAAACGAATGTTTTGAAGAAAATGCACTTTTAAGACCTATCTGCCTATATCGAAATTGTATGGCATCTAAAATTTCCTTGCATATGTCCATCAATCATATTATGATGTTCAAAAAAAGAATGTACAATCGATAATAAATTGGGAAGAATTAAAAGTCGAAGTTTAATAATTTCAAATCGTCTTTCCTTGAGACATTAAAATTCTTTTTTGCGGTATTGTGCGCGGTCATGCTGTCGGTTCGTCTGTCTGTGTCATTGTCGCCAATCATTAAAAAATGTCACAAATCATTATAAAAATGGCCAGACCAATATGGCAAAACTGAAAATGGCCAACTAACTCAAAATGACCGTCTAACACAAAATGGCCGACTGCAAAAACGATATAAAACTATAAAAATGATATTAAACCCAAAAAACGATGTGAAATCCAATAAATGATATAAATGATAAACCTCAAGTTTGAAAATTGATTCTTTACATAGAAATGCGCTTTTGTATATCGTTTACGATCACATTTTAGTTTTTTTTGTTCCTTTACTTTGAATTCTAAACTACCATTTGCAAACTAATTCTATACGATTATTATTTTATATGTATTTTGTATTTAATTTTTAAGCTTAAAAACACTTTTATGCTCCTCCATGAGTTTTTATGTTTGTTTTGTTCTAGTTTTAATAGCTTTCTAGTTTATTTAATTCATGTTTTCTGTGAAAATGTTTCTAGTAAAAAGTGCATTTTCCATTTAAAAAGTTTATATGTTTTATCCAAACAACTTTATTTCTATTAAAAACAATGAATGCAATGAACATAATAATAATAATAATCAACATAATGAGAGCTATTTCTGCCATATTTTCATATGTGTATTATATTTTTTAATGGGATTTTTTTTTATTTTTTTGTTTTAATGGTAAATGTTGAAGATAAAAGTTCCATTTGAAAGCTCTCTGAAACAAAAGTGTTGAAACTTGTCATTATTATTACTATTATTACACTGATTCATTAAAAATAAGTGTATTTTTACAATAAGTAACGTTTTATTAAAATTAAATGCATGTAAATTGAAATTATTGTGTGTGTTTTTTTTATTTTAAAATTATAATTAAAATGTCGAGTAAAAATTTAAACAATGGTTTTTTTTTAATTATTTAAAATTATTTTTAAATAATGGAAACGACTGGTTGATTATATTTATTTGAAAGTTGAATTTAAGACAACTTGCCAATTTTATGTTCAATTTTATCATGATCTTACACGATTCAATAAAAATGGAGACGCCACGTTTTTTGTTATATAATTTGTTTGATTGCCATTTAATTAACCAAAACTATCACTGCAAATTCCCAAGTGTAATTAATAATTAAATGTTACAAAACATCAAGTTTAGCAGTTGATAAGGCAACAAAGAATTAAACATAATTTAAATGAATAAACATGTATATTTGTAATCAATCAAACGAAACAAGAAATTCCAAATTCAATTTTCATTTAATTATATGAAAAATAAATAACAAACCAGCATGAAAATATCACAATCATTAAACCTGTGGGTGAATGTTAACTAATTGAACTAATTTCAATTATAAATTCTAATTTATTCAAATGTTCATTAATAAAATGTTTTGAATAGTGTGTTTTTTTTGCTGAAATGTATTTTGTTATAAATGAATTTCGTTGAAATGTATCGTTTTGCCTCATTTAATTTTGGTTAAATTTCGATGTATGGAAATTCAAGGTATTTTTTTGATTTAATCATATTGAATGAACTGGAAGATAGCTAAGCTCCAGATTTAAAGAGAAATATAACTTCAGAAAAGGTTCATTAAAAGGATTTCATCTAAAAGAATAGAAGAGTTATTAGGACAATCCAAAAAACATATCAAATGGGCTATAGGTATCTTTACGGGACACGGCAAATTTAGATATCATCTGAAAAAGATGAAATCGATCGAAAATGATTTATGCAGATTTATTGAAGAGAACTGTGAAACTGCCGAACATCTTTTATGTGATTGCGAAAGGCTAGAGGTTGAAAGGTTTAAGCTTTTTGGGAAGTCTTACCCAGATCCTCAAGATTTTGAAGGTTATCGATTAAAATTGATTTTAAAATTTATGGAAGATTTGAAAATCTTTGAGGAATAAGCAGGACCATGCGGATTAAATTCCACGGTTATAGGCACTCTGTAAGAGTTTTATTATTCTTGCAGTATCCACAATATATCTATCTATCTAACTTCAGATAATGCGATTTCTAGGAAAATCAAATTCAGATTTTTTCGAGTGGCATTGTGCATAATCGTTATGATTATCTAATCGTCATTCTTTTAGAACTTATTTTCTAGCCGAATAGCCATAAACACTCCAAAAAATTCAAATCTAAAGTAAACTTTGGGTAAAGTTTCAAATGTCTCATGAATTTTCATAAATCTACTTAATCAAACACTAAATGCCAAAAATATAATGAAAAAAGCAAATACACGATTTTAAAATATTCAGGTAACAAATTGTTTTTGTGGTCAATAAAACAGCACGAATTTTGCTTGTATTCTAACGATAATTTTCGATAACAATAGTTATAAATGAATAATAAGAACAATATAACAACATCGATATTAATCTAGCTTTTATACAAATAAGCTAAAAAATAAATACAGACCAATGAAAGCAACAAATTCCTAAATTTATTTCACTTTTCATATTTCTCGTTTGTAGATTATTTTGAAAATGATGATGATGATGAAGGTGAAAATTGAGATTGATTATTGTTTAAAGGACTTATGTTAATGTTTACTTGAATCAAAATGTTTAAATAAGGTGTTTGTAAACAATTTATTTCTTTTCATGTTACCACATTTGTTTTCCACACCTTCTTCGTATAATTATTTTTATTTATTCAAACAAACACAACTTTCATGTTAGCATATTAAAAGAATTCACTAAATCTCTTGTTTTTTCAGTTCTTAGCTTAATTTTAAGGAAATTATACATTTTTACGCTTTTTATCCAAAAAATTTCACTAATGTGTTATTTGATTATAAATGATCAACATACATATACATTATATTTGCTTGCTTAATGTTTCCTTTTAATTCATTTAAAAACGAAAATCTGTTTATCAACAACATTTAACTTGAAATGAAGAAAAGTACACATACAACATTAAAATACTTTTTGCTTATTGTTTGAGTTTCTATTATTGGAATGAATTTTAGAAAATGTTTTTCTCCACCACAACAACATTCTCACATTATTATTATTCAAATTTGTGTATAGATGTTATTTGTGTGTGTGTAACGTGCTTTTGTTTTAATAAAATTTAAATTCTGCAAAGTAAAGTATTATAAGAAACAATTTACGTCATTTTAATGCAAAATTCAAACAAAACATAAATGCAAAACATTTTTCATTTGAACACCACCCGTATTATTATTATTATTGTTATATTATTTTAATATCAAGAATTGTATTTACTTGCACTTTAACTAAGAAAAATATTTACTTCGGCTTGTTCTTTGAGGTTTAATTTAAAATTTATGGGAAATGAAGTAAATTTTAATTTATATCTGAGTTATCTCATGTTAGAAAGTCAAGGCATGTGAAATTATTTCATTACAAATTTCCTATGAATTGTAAAACCTCAATACATTTTATATCATGCATATTTTGCTATTAGAAAAATGTCCGAAACAGATTCATTCAATCTTTCACATCTCCATTGATATGATGAATTTTGTTTTTTTGGTTTTCTTCCTGAAATTCATATAAATAGAAAGCTTACATTAATTTGAGTTATTAATATTCGATCATTTTTGAGAGTCATCACATATTTACAAAGTCATCAGCTCTTAAATTGTTTTAGTGTTTTTATGTGTGTGTGTGTTTGAGACTAAAAAGCATTAATCATTTTTGTTTATTTAATATATTAATAATTTGATTAAAGAGATATTTAATATTGATAGTCCAGGATGAATAAAATTTATTTACTTGGTCTGGTGTGATTAGATTTCAAACTAAGTTGTGGATTGGGTCGACTTTTAAAATTTGATTCAATGAAATTGCATAGAAGAAAATTGTTTTTTTTTTTAATTTTTGGGAATTGAACATCCAAATAATTATATGAAGATAGAATTGTGGAACCTTCTTCCATTCGTTACGCACTTTTGTCTCTTTTACTGTCTAAAAATGTAAGATAACGACAACCCTCTATTATTTTTTTTGTAAATTCTCTTGAGACTTTCTCATATTTCAATTGAAAGTCGATATTTTCCTTCTTGTTTATTGTAAACATGTTATTATCGCATCAATTATCTTTTAACATCTCATTGAATTTGAACTACGATATTTTCGTTGAAAATAGAATTCGTAAAATTTTATTACAAATAATTTCAATTCTCAGAAACATTAATTAATAATAAACATAACGAAAAAAAAATTCAAAACATCATGAAATTCTCATATAAATTGTTTACACAAATTTATAGTCAAATATTATATTATTATGTTGAAACTCATGTAAAATGTTCTCATTTCATATTTTCTTAAGAAACGAAGACAGACTTTGTTAAAATATTCAACTTTATTTCATAAACAAATAATCATTATTTACAAAACCATTTAGCGTATGTTGATTTTTGAAATGATAGGTAAACATCGTGCCTTTTACACAAATTAATTATAAATTTTTTTTCATTGTTTTCATGCCTTTTTCTTTTGTGTCAAAGCGAAATTAATTTTAATTTCATTGAATTAAATTAGATAAAAATTCATTCATTCATTTTATTTTTAATAAAAACAATACAAATTGATTCATCTTGAACTTAAAGAATTGACATTGTATTTTTCTTATCAACGTTCTTATCATATTCACAGTATTAAAACGAATTTCATAGCAAATTTAATGAATATGCATTGATTTATTTAGAAATTCAGGGTTAAAAAATCATTATTATTAATCGAAATATTTCAATTTTGTTTTGAAAATCAGTTTTAAATTTCAACTCATACTAATCGTGTCTAGATTCGCTTAAATTGATAATAAAATGTTTTGCTCAGTAAAAACTTTGGTTTTAATGCTTTTAATTAGTACTTTTTTTAGATGTGCTTTTAATATTGAAATCGGTTTACCATATGCATCGATTGAAATTAGTTATGAAAGTACATTTGATAATGAAACCGAAAAGTTACCACCGGTAAAAGCAATTTATGGTCGTAAAATGGATCAAGAATTTGGAGGAAAACTCATTTTAGTTACAAATAAAAATGATCGACGTAATTTTACTGGTTGCTCGAAAAATTTAAGAGATTTTTCGGGTGAATTCTTACCGAATGACTCATGGATCGCTCTTATAAAACGTGGTGACTGCCCGTTTTGGACAAAAATTGAAAATGCTTATGTGAATAATGCAGTTGGTGCGATCGTCTTCAATAATGATAATTCAAGAAATTTACATCGAATGTGGTTTCCAGATGAGCTGCAAAACATTTCAGCAGTTTTAACTTACAAAACTTTTGGTGAAGATGTCATCAAATTACTAGAGAAGGGAATTGATGTGAATGTGAAAATCAGACATAATTTTATTCTAAATGTAAGTAAAAATGAAGAAGAAACGGATTATTATGAAGATTATTTAGAGGAAAGAGATTTAATAGGAGAAGAAACTATAAAAATAAGTTTAAAAACATATATAACGATATCAGTTATAATTTTTTTTGTTTTAGTTGCCATTTGTTTGTCGATAAAATTGAAGAAGAATAGAAAAAATTTAAATTGAATAAAAAAAATTCCACTACAAACTACTCATTTTAATTTAGTTTTAATTAATGAAATATTCTTTTGAAATATCATCATCGCCTGTTCATGGTAATAAATTAAACAATCGCTTAACATACAAGCAATCAAACTTTCTGAAAACTGAAGAACGAAACAAAACATAAAAATTGAAGCCATACAATTTAATAATTGTTTTATAAAACATATTAATTTTCCATTCCGTCTTAGTTTCATGGAATGTTAATTTGATTTCATTGGAATTTTGCTGAAATTAACCAAGTTTGAAACGCCTAATAAATTATGGAATTACCTGGTATTTTGTAAAAATTCTAAGTAATTTTATTTAAAACTGAATCGGATATACAGGAGGAAAAATTAATTCTATTTTTCATACTCCCTTCTCTGGTTTTTATATCTCTCATGTTGAACAATGCAAACTAAATCATAAAAATAAAGCCTCAAGTTAGATATCATTATATTACTGTTATCATTGTTCTCTCTTTCATTCATTCATTCATTCATTCACAACATTCATAATTTCTGACAATATTTTGTAACTTTATTATTATAATTTTCACTATTGAGGAGCGTCATATTGTGACTATGTTTTAAAACTCGTGTATTATGTGTGGTTAAGTTATGCTCAAGGAGTTTTACATGCATGTTCAAGATTTGATTTCATTATGAGAAAAAAGGAAGAAAAAAACAAAAGCTTTTGTTCTATATTATGAAATTTTCTACTTGTATGATTTGGTTTCATAATGAAGTCCTTTCTCTGTTCAATTCTTCGAACCATATATGACATGTTATTATGATGGGAAAAGTTACTCCTTTTAAAAAGTTTTCTGTATTCATATTAACAAAAGCCCATGTGAAAGGCATAGAAAATTTGTATAATCAGGAAAAACTTATACATATGTATATTAACTTCTCTTCTTCTTTTTCTATTGTTATTATTTTGTTATGTTATACAAAACACCTCACTCATGCTTCTTCTTTACAGTTTGATGTTTGTAATTCTATCATTTGCTTGTATTGTATCTGTGTGTGTGTGTGTTTTTGCGTGTACAAGTGTCTATTTTGTTTGAAAATTTCTTATTAATTTGCATATAATTTAGAAAATTTTATACAAAATTTTACACATTTGTCTTTATTTCTTTACATTGTACCTTAAAATAAAATTATGTATCATGCATATTTATTGTTAGATTCGTGCACATGTTATAAATCGGATAAAAAGATGTTTTCATCTACATAAATCATACAAATTTAACATTATATAGATATACATTTAACAATTATTCATATTTATTCATTTCCACGTGCATGTGTGTGTAGTGTGTATGTGAAACAAGCTTTACCTCTTTTATGGATTTTGAAAATGTATATTTATGAGTTTCAACATTTTAACTGTTAATTGTCAATAGAGTATGTGAATTAATGTTCAAGTATAATTTTAACGCAATGTTCTTTGGTTTGAAAGACAAGAGAATTTCAAGGCCACTTGTACCATCGCACTAAGAAAAATATTGTATCGCAAAATTTTAAGTGAAGCTTTCACAAAATAAGTGACTGTAAATGCACTCGTTTAGCTCGTTCCGGATAACGTTTCGATTTTTTTTTGTATTTTAATGTGTAATGTAACATAAAGTGCGTCATGTTTAAAAGTACTTTACAGTTAACAATGGAAGAAAAGTGTAATATTTTACAATATTTGAAGAGTTTAATGTGTAATTGTTACAAAATTGTTAATATTCAGGTACTGAAGAGTTGAATTTTGGGGATTTTCTGATCAATATTTAAAAGAAAATATTTTATTTTAAGTGAAAGCTTAAACAAAAATGATTTGAAAATGAAATAAATAGAAAAACACTTTTTCCTCTTATTTACTTTTATAAAATAATAAAAGAAAAGGATTTGTAACATGTATGTTACATGTCTCTCAAAATACATTATTTTTACCCATAAAACATGTAAAAATTAACATATTTTAATCCTTTTTTTGTTTATGCATATCAAAACTTCCACTTACCCATTCTAGTGGCAAATTTTTAAAAGACAAAAAAAAACTTGAATACCATTGACTATTTAATTTCAATAGAATGTGCATTTGTGACAGTGGCTGTCACATTGATGAAACTATACAGATTTTAGTGTGGTACTTTAATATTAAAAGAAATGAAGAATCTGTGCGAGCAAGAGTAGTGTTTTTTTTCATTCATTGTAACTGAATGTGCAGATTTCTGGTATAAAATAGAAACATGGACATTATTGGCTGAATTTTTCATATGAACAATGCTAATGAATGTTGTTATTTTACAAGGGTATGACATTTTTGTTTAGCATTGGTATGCAATTATGATTATGTATATTTTTTCACCATTTTTCATTCTATGAAAAAATTCAACGTACTTTATTTGAAATTCAATATAACAAAAACTGAATCATACTTATCTGGTTGTTTTGTATGCGATAATTACAATGAGAATTAGCACTTACCTAAAAGTAGAGAAAAAATTGTGAAAGAAAAAATTAGTACGATGAAAAATAATTTTGTAAATGAAATATAAAATGATCTTAAGTAGACTTATCTTTAAATTCATTTTTCTTTTTTTTTTAATTTTAGTGTAAAAAGTTAAATTTTTAAATAAACATAAAACATAGATCATGTCACATTTGTTATGAACGACTTTAAAAATTTTCCGATATTAAAAAAAAAATGTAACCTTTTATAAATTTGAACTAAAACTATTGAATACTGTTAAAAATATTTATACAAAACGTTGAAGGATGTGAAATATAAAATCTGAGACTTAATTTTTTTTTGTAGTAAACACAAATACGAAAAAAGCCACAAAAATTTACCATACGGTGTGCCTATAAAAAGTATCATTATAGATCATTTTCCTTTTTTTATTAGTTCTTTAATGGCATAAATACATTTTTTGTTCTTTTAACTTTGTATGAGGTTGTGTGTATGAGATTATCATTATAAAAGACACCACTATGATATTATTATCATTATTATTATTATGTTGAACAAATGTTTTTAACTGGCATTCTGAAGTCAATATCATCATCGTCATATCCTTTTAACCATAACCAGTAATAATAAATGATAATAATATCAAAAAAAAAAACGAAAGAAAAACAACAACAATAACGATGATGATGGCAAAAATTTTTCTCATACATGTATGAGAGTTTGTGTAATTTCATTTTTTCGCATATTCATCCACGACAACAATAATATAAGAGTATTTTCGCTAAAAAGTGGTAAGATACCTATTGGCATAATCTCCATTATGTTTATTATTATTCTTTCAAAAAAAAAGTCAAAATAACACACTTAAACTTGTCTACTTTCACAACCATATTTTTTTTTGTATAAATTAGAATACACCAAAAATTTATTTTCTCAACAGTTTTGAATTTCAAGTAATACCATTTTATCGAAGATTTTTTTTGACCGTTAAATTTTCACTCCTTTTAACATTTGAATGTAAGCTGAAATCAGTAACGAATATTAGACGAGTTTTACTGTACATCAATATTTTGGTTTCCGTGTATATATTTTTTTGATATTTTGTTATTATTATTAAATGCACGCGCTGTTTTCTAAAGTATGATCTTGTTACCGAATAATGGAAACAAAAATATAAACAGAAACAGGATTTGTTTGTTAAATATTAAAAGCATGACAATTCTAGGAAAAGTGGTGCTTCAGGGCAATAAAATCATGGAAAAAGACAATAAATAAATGATAAAAAAAAGGAGAAATAGTCAATTAAATGATTTCAAATCGGTATGATTAAGGTAATTGGATCACAATTGATTGAATGATGTTTTGAATTTTTTAAATTCCTAGTTGAAAAACTTCAGAAGTAGTAACACTGATTTAATCTCATTTATTTTGAATTGAAAACATACGATATTTCACTTCAAAATTCAAATTTAAATTGAGCAAACACTTGAAAGTGTACCAATTAACAAAAAAATATATAAACATTGATTTAAACGATCATTGAGGTTCAATGACTGCACATGTTAAAACATTAAATAAAGTTTAAAGTATACGTTTCCAAAATATAAATTTAATTTAATTAAATTTCATGTAGCGTTGAGTTACTAACTTTACACTAAATATTAAGTGCCTGATTGTGTATACATTTTAGATCAAGCTGAGTAAATCGATATGATGTCTAAAATACACACACACATCAAAATGTTTATAAGCAAGCAAGTAAAATCACAAGAATAAAATTTACAAGAGTATACGAAACAGTTAATAAGTGTAGCATTTGGATTTTACTGCTTTCATAACCTAAAATTGTTTTCATTGGTTTTTTTTATATTTTCTTTTCATGGAAATTCATTTTCTTTCTTCTTATTATTTTATTTTATATGTGTCCACATTTTGAGCTTTATTTTCATTATTATTGGCTTTTTCTTTTCTTCTATTATTACATTTTATTCTAATGAAGGAATTGAAACAAATAAAAATAGAAACAACATGGAGATCTCTAAATGTAGATGTAATGTTGTCGGATTATAATCATTATCCTACGCCAAAGTACATTTAAATGGAAAATTAGAAACAAAAGTTCTAATCATTTTATAATTATTATTTTTTTTTCTCTCACTCGGCATGTGAAACAAACTTCAAATAATAATAAAAACAAAAAATAATATTAAAATGAAATTGAAATAAAAGAGGGAAAAACAATATAATAAGCAAAATGTTCATATAATGTTATACATATTTAATGACATATGTTACTACTTTGTGGCCTAATTGGTTTATTAAATTTGGATCAATGTTTGTTAACATATTTAACAAGATTCCCTTATTTTTGTTTGTTTGTTTGTTAAAATCATGATACAACTCAATCTGTGTTAAAATAATGTGCGAAACATGAATTGACATTGATTATAATGGTGTTATCTATCTGTTTCAGTTCCTTTTTTTTATTATTGTACACATTTTCTCAATTTACATTCCTTTTAATATCTCACATTGATAAGATGAAAAATATAATTAAATAGTCGTTTAAGATTTCTTATTTTTTTTTCGTTCATCTTCATCTTCACAAATTGTAATTTCTTTTCTTTTCTTTTGTTATTGTCTGATTGTTCTAATTTTCTTTATTTTTGCTTTCTTACACTTATCATCCCACGTAAATCACTTTGATGTTAAATTTTGTGTGTTTGTTTTCAATTTCAAGGAAAAAAAAACATAATAATAAAGAGATACAACGGTCATTTTACTCTTATTGTAAAACAGAAGCATAACATGTGTAACGATAATAAATAGATTAAACAAGTTGGATAAAATTACAAAGGAATGGAATTTTTTCGTAATTTTTATTTATTTTTTTTAAAAGTAGAACAAAAAATGATTTTGTTTGATGTTGAATATAATTGGCAGCTGTGAAGCGTTATGGTGTCATGTTTATTTTTTTTTTCCATTCAATGAACAAAATGTGATAAATGTTACACCCAAAAGTCTTTGATACTGTTTTGTTGTTGTGCTAAAAAAAATTTGACGAATTAAAAGCCTAAATAAATTGGATGGAAAGAAGCATTATGAGAGCAAATTTATTTTTCATGTAAAATTATTGAAATTATGATAAATATTTAGTGGAATGACAAAATGGAACCAAACACAAAAAGCATTAAGAATAGCAACGCATCAATATCACAAATGCTTTGAAAGATAGAAAATCCACTTAAACATCTCCAAGACGCAAGCTCTATTAGTCACAAGAAGACGGATAAGAGAACTCTCCACTGGCCCAATTACACTAAGCGATGTCGAAATAACATGAGTAAGCGAAGCTAAATACATTGGACTCACAATAGATAGAACGCCAACCTTCAAATCTTCATTTGGAAAACGACATTGAACTAATTAAGGACTTCTGTAATATAATAAGGGAAAATTTCATCGACCGTCAGACTTCTGTCTGAACTTTGAGGTAATAAAAATTAATGGTTTTTTTGAATATAAACAAGCTCTGTATCGTCAGAGAGTTTTAGCTTCATCGAAAGATGTCGCAATGAGACAGAGTAAAATATTTTTTCTATCCTTTTAATGTCATTGCATTTCAAGATTTGAAAATTAATTCATTCAAACGAATAATGACTTTTATATTCATCCAGAATGAAAATACCACAAGATAATTTGTATACAATGACACTACTTGAAATGTTAAGGACCAAACTTAAACCGGAAGATAAAGCATTCAGAGTCTCTTATCCCATTAATAACTGTATGAAACTTATTTTTTTTATGTTTTTGAATCTTAAATTGTGATTAGTCACGTACACCCTCAACTCAAGAATGCAAGGAAGAATTTTTATACACATAAAAATAGAAAAAAAGCAACATTATGACTTACTTTTCATAAAAATTTATGTAATTTTTCTTTGTCTTTCATGTAATCATTTTACTGTTTTATTATTTTTATTATTATTATTTATTATTTACTTTTATCATTTTACCTTACAATATTAATCACAGAAGTTAAAGAACAAAAAAAAAATAAAATATTAAGTAAGGAAGGTATGATAAAGATGTTTTTCCCTTTTTGCTTTTAAATTTTAATAAGAAAAGAGTCACACTTGGTATAACTGACATTTATATTTTTATTATTATCATTGAATGCAATTTATCAACAAAGATGAAAAAAGTTTTTCCTGTGTGTCCTCCATGAATATGATAAAAAACGCTAAAATTCTGATATTATATCACGTTTGTCTTGTCTTTTACGCTTTATTTATTTTTATTTTTTTTTCTTTGTTTTTAAATATTTTTGTAAAAGTATGTGAAAACAGCAAACAAAAAAAAATAATAAGAATGACACAACACCGTTATGTTACAATAAGAAATAAATCATAATCAAATTTATTACGACATTCGAGTAAAATATTATGTAAATTGTTTAAATTTATTATTCAATTATTCATGAAAATGTAAATACGTTGTATGGCAAAAGTTTTTTTTCGTGTCTAAAATTTATTTTTATTATTTATTTACTTACTTACTTACACAAAAAATGATGTTATTTTTGTTGTAATGGCTCTCTATGGTCCATTATCATTAAGTTTTATACGCATTTGGCAAAGAAATAATTTCAACGGTCAAATATTTTGAATTTGAGTACAGAATGTGGTTAAATGATCACTTTTTGCCTACCAAAGCAACGAACCTAGTTTTAAGTGTAACCTTTGCTATGAAATTAAGTAAAATTGCTGACTTTTACTATTTTTTTTTCAATTTATTGCAAATACACAATTTTTTTATAAATACAATTCTATAAATCAAATATTATTAGCATGAAAACATTAAAGTCCCATTTTATTTATTCTAGTAAGTACCGATCCGTATGTTGCCTTTAATAGCCTTATATTGTGTTAATGTACGATGATATCGCAAACCTTCTGATAATGTTGTGCAAAATACATTTTTTATTATCATTATATTATTTTTCGAAACGATTTCATTGTATACATAAAAGAAAAGCCACCAATAAATATTACAATTTACAACAATTTACCTTCTTTTTATGCTATAATTTTTTATATGAACACAAATTTTCATAGTGAGCAACTTTGTATACAACTTTTTTTTTCATTTAATAAATTTTATTTCATTGTATACTTAAAAAATTATTATTTATTTATTTATGGAAAAAGAAAAATTATTTTTTTTTTTATTTTTTACTGTTCATACACAAATCGAATTTTTTGTTTGCGTTATGCTACAGGACAATTGTTCATGTCTATAGATGTAAATTTATTTCCAAACTATTAATTTTTATTATTATTTTTTCATGCACAAGAGACAAACAAATAACACAAAAGTGAATGAGCCATTCAAATTTCGTATAAACATGAAATTTTATGAAGAATGAAATATAAATGAACCGTATGTAAGAGAATGAGACGAATATTTTTAGCTTTTTTACAACATTTTATGACTTTTTTTGTGGCAGTAAGTCAATGTATGATAAATTGAGTAAGTTGAAGACTAAAGTAACGATTTTCTTTTGATTTATTTAGCAATTTATGTTAATATCAAGATGTCAAGGTCAAAGATTGGCAGTAAATGTTCAAATTCATATGGGATTTGTTTTCATGACATTGATTAGAATTATTTTTGTTCAATTTAATCCTTAAGTGGTTAATGTTTAATTTTCCTTCTGTGTGTAGGTGGAAGATTGACACCTTTGACAAATGACATTTTGTTTGTATTTGAACTTTTGAATTCCATTTTGGATTGTTAAGTTATTTTGAGAAAATTATATGAAAACCCTTGAGGATTGTTTTATTTAAAATTATGTCAAGATTCTTTTGTTGTCTACTTAAAAATTTATTGAATTTCATTCGTGAAAAGAATTTAATTTGTCAAAAGAGAACTTTTTTTCCAGTTTAATATTTTTTTTATGTCAAACGAACTGAGCATGATATGCCTGAAGCGTTATAGTTAAATTTTTAGAAAAGGTAATTTTTTTTTCTTTTTTTAAAAGTAAAATAAAAGTTTTTCTATTTATTATGCAAAAATTTGAAGTAAAAAAAAATACACTACGAAGAGCACTTGAGATATGGTTTTCTTTCTTTGATGTACTTTGACTTGTATCTTTTGCTGACCTGGTTAAAAACTGTAAGAAATGTGAACTTTCATTCAATTCTGGTACCTGTGATAAGATTTCCACTGATTATCACCAAATTTTTTCATTTTAAATAAAAACCACGTTGAATCACTAAAACAAATTTTCAATTCATTTTGTTTTCATCATAAAGCATATTTTTACTTATCTCTTTTTTTGTGTGCCCTTGCATAACTTTAAAAGAAAATTGTTCTTACATAAAAATAAAAATTATAAAAACTTTGTGCATATTTTCATTAAAACTTTTCAGGCATTTTATTTATATACATGCCATACAATTTTCGTTTTTGAGCATACGCCATTTGAGGCCAACAAGAAAAAAAATAGAAGACAAGGATAAAAAAAATATTTATAGGATAAAATATTTGTCAATCTCAAACATGAAATGAAAAAAGGCAATGAATTTAAAAAAAAAAATGAGAATCAACATACGTCCGGGTATAATTTTTTTGTCTTCAAATATTTATTGTTACAGCTTATGCATATTTTTGTTCTCTTCCTCCCATTTCGTGTTTCTTGGTTTTGTTTATTTAATGTTATATAATTTTTTTTTGAAAATAACAAAAATTTTTATGTATAAACGCAAAAAAAAATCTTATATCCATCGTTGTTTTTATTTTATATAAAATTATTTTTTTCTTCTAAATATATATTCACAAGGGAAATAGAAATTCCTCGCATTTTTTATGCGTAATAAATACCTGCAGCATTTTTATTACCCTTATTATTATGAATAAACATATAAATACAACTAATAATAATAATGATAAAATATGTTTAAGAAGGAGATGAAGAAAAAAAACATATTTGAAATTTTATAAACACATTTTTTGCCTTAATTTTAAGTAAAATGAATGAACTTTGAGAATAAGAAAATAATAATATTTTTTAATAAAAGTGACACGTTTTCAACTTTCTACTTAAAATAGGTTTCATTCCATTTTTTTCTTTGTATAATGAACTTATTATTGAATATTTTTGAAGATTTGTTTTATTTCATGGAAAATCATTCATACGTATTCTGTAATAAATTAAATTGTCTAGACAATTTCAAGAACTTTTTATTAGTTTTTTTTTGTTCAGCTTTGATTAGATTTTGAATATATTGCTCTCGAGGTAAATATGTAAAATATCAGTTCAATAAACTTTCACCAAAAGTGGAAAACGCCTCGTAGTACAACTTGATTTGGTCCGCAGACTGAGATCTTTAATTGACGCTTACAGAGTGTTTGATGAATTACATTTTTAACACATTTCCTGTTTATTTGTTAAAAAATCTACTATTATGGACACTCTTGTAGTCTACGCTTGCTATGCGAGGTGGCTTGCGGAGCGTATTCAACTTACAGTGTTGATTATATTTCATCTGAATTTTGAATCTCAGAATTCAGTTTAGTCCTAATGAACGTGCCTTTGGTGATTAAACGATGTAAAGTCTCACTATAAACCGTAACGTTTTCAAGCTCACAAGAAAAAATCTCATTTTAAAGAAGAATAACAATAAACTTAATCGACCATTTCATTACTTGATGCATTTTACAAAAGTATGTGATGACATTTTGTATGGTTGGCTAGTCACCAACTTATCACCACAATCATTTTCATCAAAAATAAAAAAAATATGATTATTTCAGTTTTTGTGAGCCTATGTGTGTGTGTGTTTATTTGTCTCATTTTCAATAATGCTCGATTTAAAAGTAATTGAAATGCATTAAAAGGCACATTCTCGTGTATGCACATACAAATTATTGATTTAAAATTGTATAATTTCTATAGATTCAACAATTTATTTTTGTCTTCTCCTTATTCTGTTTTAATAATAAAAATAAAATAATAATAGATATAAAATCATAATATTAATAAAAAAATAATAACGATAACGATAAAATTCTAAGTAAAGAGTAAAAAAAAGTGCATGCAGTCAATAATAATAATAAAAGTAATGTTTACTTGATGTTCAGAGCCATTTAATACACTATTATTACTACCATTATGATGATGCGATATGAAATTTTGTTCCAATACATTGTGTGTATGTTCATTTTCTATCACATCGTTCTTTCATTTATTTATTTTTTTTATGATTGTTTATTACTCAATCATGTTATTGAAATAAAAAAAAAACACAGTGCAATGATGGCAAAACACCTGTAGTGAAGCCATAAATTAATGCATACAGCAACTTTAATAAAAATTGTTCGATCTTTTATTCATCATTTTTCATATTTTTATATTAAACGTCATAATATTTTTTTTCAATCTATTTTTAAAACGGATGCAACATATGGATTGGATATGTTCTGGGACATGATTAAGGAAGGTGTTTTTGTGTGTTGGTTGAATGATTGATGAAGATAAAATCTCTCAGGTATCTATAGGTAGCGTTAAATTTAAATGCATTATTAATGTCGTGCAAATGAAAATCATGCAAAATTAATTTGATTGATGCGATTCAGGTTTTTTTTTGTATTTTATCACTTGTGACAAAAAATCATATGTAAAGGGAAAAACATTTGAAAGCGTGAACTTAAGGATTTGAAGAGGCTTAAAAACGGTATTTAACAAATAAATATGAATCGTGATCGTGGATTAAATGCATAAGCGTATTAATGTTTTTGTACCTTTTTAATTGTACGGACAGCCAAGTTCTCTCTGAAACCAATTATGTGTAATTCAACTTTTATTTCTGAAAAGCATACACAACATTTTTTGTAAAACAATTCCACTTAAAATGTAATGTAAAACATTTTCAAATACAATAGAACTCATTAACAGAATTTTTGATTGTTTGCATTTAAAAGTACTCTCAAGCATCAATTTACATTTGTTAGTAAGTTTAATAATAAATGCATTTAGTCAAGTTTTTAATTTTTTATTCGATATTTGATACATACTTTTATGTGAGCCAAAAAATTTTATTGTAACAAAAAAAGGATTGGATAGTTTTTCAGTTGATAGTTGTTAGTTGTTACATTAAAGCAAATTCAAACAATAAATGAATGATGTTAAATTTGAGTATTTACAAAAAGAAAGAGCCACTTTACATTTTTTGCAGAAAAGTGAAAAAAAATTATTTTATTTTATTTATGCCATTTTTTTATTTAATGGTAAAATTGGCAGTCATGAAGTTATATAGATACAATAATTAAATTAACCCAAATTAACACACGCAGAGTTATAAACCACCCTGAAAAATATTTTATGTTAATTACAAGTGTGGTGTCAAGTTGATTTCAATGAAAATAGAGAAATTTGGAAAATTTGAATTTTAAATGACGTTCGCCAGTGCATTTTGATGTTACATGACTCTAATCATTGCCGTCTTTGATACTTTCGAGACATAAACCTTTAATATATTGAATAAAATCCTCATGGTTTACGTTTTTATCTGTCAAAATATATCCATTAATGTATAAAAATGTAACAGACAGATGGGCAAATCACTCAAAATACTGAACAACATTGTGATAATGATATTAAAATTGTTACCTAGTTACAGTTAATTATAAAATATACAGATAACCCACAAGTTCACATGAAATGAAACACAATTCGAAATTTTAGCTACAATCATTAGTAAATTTTAAAACAGGAAAATTCAAAGAATTTTATGGTTAGAACAATTCTAATCGCAAAATAACCAAAATACTATTTTATTGAAACATATCCAAACACACATTCCATACATCCAGTTAATAGATAATGACTTTTATATATACATAACGTTCGAACCACATTGTGTCGAAATAGGAGTAAGATAATTGTGTGTTGTTTAACATAAATTTATAATATGGCAAGCAAATATCGTGCAAGTGATGATAACAAAAAGAGGAAAAGATACTAGTTGGCCGTCATTAGTTTTATTTTACCATTACATTGTGAATTCTAATGACTGTTTAATTTTATTTACATCATTATTATCGAGTTTACGTTAAATGAAAGAGAATACAAAAGGGATCACTCTTTTATTTATTTTAAATATTCATGGGGTTAAGTAGAGAACTTATTTAACAGAAATTAAACTAATTTTGTTATGTCAAGTGCTTTTGTTTTGTAAAATACAATGAAATGAGAGTTATTTGTCCTGTTTATTTCGGATAAAGATGAAAATAGATTCCAAATTAACTGAAATTTTAAAATACGATTAATTTAGGGAAAACAAACCAAAGTACAGAAACACGTTACAATGACGTCCTCTTGTGTAAATCAATCATAACTTTTTTTTGATAGAAAATAGTACAAAATTAAATTTTAGTCAACGGTCTAGTAAATTATATAAATTTAGATGTTAAATGACAACGCCTAGCTATCTACAAATTTAAGTTTTTGATGGAAGTGCCTGGTTAATTGTAAAAGTTTTTTATGCAAGCGCCTGGTTATTTAGTTAAATTAATAATGTGAACGCCTAGTTAATTGTAAACGGCTCGTACGTGCTTTTTAGAGCCTTTCGTAAGAAAAAAATGCACTATTGCAGACGGTTTGTCTGCCATCACTCCGACACTCCGTAAGTCTGACACTGATTTCTATCCATAACTCCGGAATGGTTCATTGGAGCGAGGATAGAGGAGCTTATGAGGATTACTTATAACTTATTAGTTTTCAGATTAGGCTCATGGATTGGGTTCCAGAGCCTGAAAACCGTCAAAAGCCCAAATTTTCCCAAAATGGTCGATTTTTCTAAAATGACAGATTTTTTTAAATGTTTTTCAAGATGGCGGATTTTTTTTAAAAAAGTTCAAAACGGTTTCTTGCCACTATCATTTAAAAAAGTTCCCGATTAAAATATTTGTATTTATTATATATAGGAATAAATTGATTTAAAACTTTATTTTATTCAATGAATTGAGTCCCATCGAAATGCACATTTCTAAACCGCCCAGTGGTTATGAGTTCTGATTTTTTATCAATAATAGTAAATAAAGTAAACCAATTCTAAATAATCATAATTTCCTTCTAAGCAATTGAATAATACGAGAATTCACATTAACATTCTTTTGAGGTAGTTTCATGGAAATTCACATAATTACTTATAAATTAATGTACAATAAAATGATTATCATGAATAATTGATAAATACAAATGGAAAATTAATTTATAATAATGATAATAAGAGTAATAAGTACTTATTCTTTGAAATTTAAATCAATAATGATACGATTGCCTTTAATTTATTTAAATTTGAAATTTAATCAGAATTCAAATCAAAGGATTCTTACGTTAGTTCACTAGAATCGGCTACTGCACAAAAAGAGGACAAAAATCACATGAATTTTAATTTCACTTTAATTTAATATTTTTTTTATTCTCCAAAATCTGAGCTAATTTTTTATCAAAAATCTAGAGATAACGTTCATGGGTATTAAAACAATAATAAAACAACAAAAATAATGCCAAATAAGATGATTTGTGGTTATCATCATCATAAAAAACTTCAACAATTATGAAATTCTTCATTTTGTTTTTGTAACGGTTGTGCGCTTAAATTAAACACACAAAAAAATGGAAACCAATGAAAATGAGGCAACAAAAAGAAAGAAATTAGAAAACTTTTTTTTTGTGTACCTTTTTTCATATTTTTATGATCATAGTCCATTCTAATATAAACATAATTTTGTTTCTCATTCTGAGTATCTCAGAATATGAGTTTATTTAACGTAAAAATGCATGAATAATAATAATGTAATATTGTATAGTTTATGTTTTTGTTTACTAAAATTAAAATTTATTACACCAATTATGAGTGTAATCTTCAGTCAGACAACGGTGTTGCTTTTATTACCTTTTCATTTTATTCAATTTGATGTACTCTCAATGGATTTAACGCAATTTGAGCTGTAAAATTTTTCTCGTATTTCAAACAATATTTGACATACACCAATTGCATACCCACTAAATGCATTTTCCATCTTTGAAATTCAGATAACATAGGAAAATACTGAAATAACACGTTTCTAATGCTCTTTGCTGTTAATTTCCATTAAAATACATTTACCATTGAGATTATTAGACATTCTCTTTGTGTATGTTTGATTTTGTGTTACTTTCAAAATGTACCGAAATGATTTTTTAAACTGCTTACAAATTTTGCAGAATTCATCACATTTTTGAACGTTCATTTAAAATTAAAATGCAACTCTGAAATTTACTAGTTAATGAGACGTGTGTCGCATGTTATCGTTGAAGTGAAATCAGAGTAATGAATGTTTCAACTGTTTTTTCACATTTTACAACGAAAATGCGCTTATGTTATTAGTTAAAACATTTGATTTTTAATATTATTTTATGATCCACTTCAAATCCATTAAACTATCAATGAATATCATGAAAAAACTTTGTTAATTTGAATAAATTGTTATTCAACGTTTGTACTCCTTCGTACTTGGAAAATCATCACATTTTTTATTAAATTTTTTTATTATTTTCTAAGTAATTTAAAATATAAAAAAAAACAGTAATGTACACAAATTAATTTACAACATTCATTTTGCATTTATATTGATTATTATTACTATTTTTCTTCGTTTTCCAACTAATTCATTCAAGATTCTCAGAATTTTTTATTTCATTTTTATTTTAGTATCGCCATGAAGCACCATTATAGGAACGATTTTGTTATAATTCCAAGCTTTATCAATTTTTATGTGCATTTCTACATTTATTAGTTTATTTTTTTTTATTCTCTTTACTGCAGAGAGGATAATGGTCATTTATGTGGTTTTTACGTGTAATTTAAATATGATGATAATATTATTATTATGATAATTGATGGCGACATACAATCACTATAATGTATAATAGTGTCATTTACACATTATAACTATTGTACAGTGTACTACATAGTTAAAAATGTTTTTCTTTTTTTATTATAATTTTCAGTTAAAATACATTGAAATGATGCAAAATACTTTAGAACAGTAAAAAAATTGCATATAAAAAAAATAAATGATAATGTCATTTTAATGTTCGTTAATATTTTTCATTGAAACTCAGGTGTATAATACGTTCATATTTTGTATCGTTTTATCCTATCGCTGTAATTGGTGGAACAATTTTATGCAATTTTCTTTACTGTTATGATTATATGAAAGTCTCATATTATAATTTTATATAGGAGAGTGTTAATAGAAAATGTTGTCGCATTATTTTCAATCATCTACTGCATATTTTAATGATGGTTCACTGTAAATTGGATAAATATTTTAAAATACCTTTTATTTAACTGTGTTTATGTTATGGTTTTATGCATGAGAAGTGGAAATTTAATGAATTGCCAAATCAATTGCATGATTCTAGATTGAAATTCAGGGCTATTGTAAAATTCTTGTTTGTGTTAGGAAAATTTGTTAAATGGGAAGGTGATGCCTCAATTTTAATAAAAGTGTGATGTCATAAAATAAAAAAAATATTTTCTATTTTAAGGCAAGTTCCCATACCGAATTAATTCAGACTGACACATCAATAAACAAAAAAAATGAAAATGCTTCGAATGAAAAAAAAAATGTTTGTAAATCAATTTTTACTTGGAAGTTTCACTGTTTCGTGTCAAATTCCCTGAAGCATCTTCATGAGTGTGAAAGTTAAATGAAAATTAATCTGAATCATGAAAAATGAGTGATAGGGAATTTGGTTTAAAAAGGTAATTATTATTGAATGTCTCAGAAACTGTTTTGAATATTTTTAAATACAGTCATTTATGCAAAATAGTGTGATAATAAAATTTTTTTTTGTTTTTTTAAATTAAAGATTTTATTCATGTCACACTTTTTTGTCATAATAATCATAATTTTTACACTATTTTATCATGCATTTCAGACACATAAATTCTAAATTTTTTTTTCTTATTCTCTCTTTTGACATACCACTCAGTTTTCTGACATTTTCTTCTTGCATTATAATGATAATCATAAAATTCATTGCAGCACTATAATTTGCAACAACAACAACAAAAAACGAGAATAAACCACATTGTAAAGTCTCTACGTGGTGTAAAACTATGAAAATGAAGAGAAAAAAAGTTAAAATATTTTACTTCATTTTCAAATATATATGAAAAAAAACACTCACTCACTCACTCACAGTCAGTCATAAAATAAAGCATCACATGCAAAGAAAAAAAAGAGAGCATGAATAAGTCTAGATGCTTTTAAATTTACGAGCAAACGAACATCATATGGCTTTTTGCATGGTTTATTTACATACTGGCTTATGTATGACATACATTTTTTGTAAACCCACACATTGCAACATATACAAAAATCATGCCATAATAAGATTTTTTTTTTATTTTATTTCTATAGGGCGTGAAAATAATATTAATAATAATAAAAATATTATCAAAATAATACCTCAAAAAAAATTGTTACAGCATAAAATTAAAATGAAATTTCTCTTGACGAAGATTGACTGCCAAATGTTATGAGAGCATATTTAAAATTTGTAAAGGTAATTTAATAAAAATTGAAATCAGGTGGTTTTTTCAAGTAGGAGGGTTCCAGTGAATTGTTGTTTAAATGGCTTACAAAAAGAGAAATTTCAAACAGTTGAAATATAACTCATAGATTGAAATAAAAAAAAACTGCCATTTGTTAGGGTGTGCGAAAACAAGAATTTCACAATCAGTTTCTTTTTCATTCAGAGTTAAATACTAGGCAAAAGTGAGATCAAGAGGAAATCAATGAGCTTTTTCTTGCATTTTCCTACTTCAGTACATTTATTTTTAAGAAAAAATAGGATTTTTTTAATTGAAGTGTCCCAATTTTTCCCAATTTTGAATAAAAATACATGAATAAATTTTTTTTAACCATTTGCATTTATCTTCAAGTTTAGTATAAACGAGTCCGTTATAAAATGCTTCTAAATGTCGATTTTTTTCTTGATATAAAACTTCATTCAAATAAAATATAGAAAAAATTTCTTTTTCTTTTGCAGAAAAGAAGAAAAACTTGGAAAAACTCTTCTGAGTATACTTATTATGGATCAACTTTTGATGCTTATCTCTTAATTGGGTCTCTCCAATTCTTTTTTTCCATATGTAAATTGTCATCTTACGTTCATACATTTTATCACAAGTTGTATCTTCAATATTGGCACTTACCTAAAAAGAAAAAAAAATATAAAGTTTGGATTAGTATTTTTTTTCTGTGTTAAAAAGAATTTTATGTATTAAAATTCAAAAAGGTGGAATAAAATGTACTTGAACTTATGTGAGGAAATTGGATAGAAAATTGAGTTCACAGGGATTTATTTGACATAACTTTTTTTAGAAAAAAAATTCAAGTCACTTTTTATTCCATTTTAACTCTTTTCATTTTAATGTTGATACCAGTTTTGATATGAAATTTATTTTTTTTTTGCACTTTCATTACATTCATAATCCATAAATCCTAATTAATCCCTTGAAAAATTTTAATCTATGTGCTTTTTTTTGTATAAAATGTAAAATGAAAGTTGAAAGAAACATAATAATCATAATGCTTGTTAATGTTATTTATTATTAAAACCCTTCTGTTTCTTTGTTTAAATTCATACTTTTTTTTTGTTGCGTTCTTCATTTGTGTTGAAAAATGTAACACCGCACGTTACACGCCACGGTATCATCTCTCATGATAATAATAATAAAATATCTAAAGTAAACGAAACGAAACATTATTAACAAATGAACTTTGATCTTCTCATGAATAATCAAAGAGTTGGGCGTCTCCACGCACAACAGTGTAAAAAAAATGAGTAAAACATTATGAATAAATTATTTTAATGAGTTTAAAATTCTTTCGTGAATTATAAAAATTAAAAAGTAAATAAAAAATTGTAAAGTAAACTGTAAAAGTACAATAAAAAAAATATGAAAAGTTAAAACCCAATAACACTGTTAAAAAATGAACGCAAAAAAATGTGAACAGATGAAATCAAAAACGAAGTGAAGGCATATATTTTTTTTAAATATAAATTTAAAATATATTTTTTTCTTATTAATTTTTGTTCTTTTAAATGTTTTATAATTAACTCGTTTACTTTTAAATGGCAAAGGAAAAAAAAAGTTTTCTAGAATAAAATTTTCTTTGTCTTTATCCTCATTTTATTTTGTTCTTCGGTTTTGACATGACTCAAGGAGAAATTTCTTTTTTTCTTCTTGAAAATTTTATGAAAGAGAAATATTTTTTTTTCCTTTAATAAATAAATATTTGTATACTTGAATGTGAAAATAAACTTTGTTCCTCTTTTCTTTTTATTTTTCTTTTGTTATTTATTTATCTTGTGAGTTGTACGTTTAAAATGTGTTAATTAAAATCTTTTTTGAAGAAAATTTCAAACATTTTTTCCACTTTTGTTTTGTTTGCATGATTTTAACTTAATAATTTTTATAAATTTTTAACGTATTATTTTACAGTAAGAAATATTTTTTGAATATCGATGAGAATTTCACAAAAGAGATGAGTTTTTGGAAAAAATAAAAGAAATGTGATATTAAAAGCAGTTTCATAAAATGTATTGAATTTCGATCATCACTATAAAATTTGAATGAAGCCAGATGATGTAAGTAAAATAATGAAAAATTCTAACTACTGGGCGGTTTAGAAAAGTGCATTTCGATGGGACTCGATTCATGCATAATTGTATGCATTATCAAAATGGTAGATTTTTTTAAAACGGTGATATTTTCGAAAAAATTTCGAAATGGCTTACTTTTTGAAAATTTTCAAAATGGCAGAATTTTTGAAAATGGTGATTTTTACAAAATTTTGAATTTATTTCCGACATATAGAAAATTTTAACGAAATCCGACGTCTTTCGCCATTTTTTAAATTTTGAAAAAATTCGCCATTTGTGAGCTTTCGACCGTTCTAAGGCTCTGGAGCCTGATACCTGAGACTAATAATTGAGCCCAATCCCTGAGAATATTTCAGAACTAATGAGTTAAAGTTCATTTTAGTAAACTTCCCCATTCAACAAAACAAATCATCAATATTTTAAAACTTCCAACCGTTTTTTAACGGTTTTTCAGGCTCCTTGAGCCCAATCTCAAAAAATTACAATTACAAAAAAAAATGGACATAATTTCAATCAACATCGAATTGACACATACTGTGATGACATTAATTTAGCTCAAAATTTTCTTGAAATACTTTTTTTTTTATTTTTGTTGGAGATTTTCCTTTTTCTTTTTTTATTATGAATTTTACACGTGTCACAACATTTTTTTCTCAAAACATTCAACAAAAAAATCTTGAACTGAAAAAACGTACACAAGACTTTCAACTTCGTAGAGGTTTTTTTTATTTATATAGATATTTTTTCCTCGTTTTTGTTTAATTGAACAAATGTTCACATTTTCATTTTATTTCTTTTTTTTTATAGGTCTTCATTAAAAATTGAGCAAACAAACAAAAAATGTGTAACCATTGATAGGAACACGAGTTCAGAATCAAATGGTATTATTAATAAATTGTAATAATAATATTTTTTTTTTTAAATTTCAAAAGTTCAAAGCAAAAATGTATTTACTCATATTTAAATTTATATACCCAAATAATTGAGATACTTTCCAAAAAATAAAAGTATTTGCTATTTACTTGAATATTAAAAGGAGAAAAAAGAAGGATGAGAAGATTTTCTTTTATACTTTGTTTCGTCAATTTTCATCATTACTCATTATTACATTATTATTTTTTTCTATGATCAACGAATAAATTCAAAATGAAAATTTTTCATAGAGACTCTTTCAAAAAAAAAACAGATAGAATGAATAAATGGTGGCAGGGATCGCGTGAATAAGGGTAAAAATAATTGTGGTAAGCTCTTTGAAACATTTTCTATGAAAACATTTGAAATTGAGCATACATAGTTGTGTGTTCCCATTATTAAATAAAATAGGAGTATAATTTCATTTTATACTTTATATCATTTTAATTAGAAACATTGTTTGTTTTCTCATGGTTTTTGTGGTATAAAATTCGATTTCTTCGTATTGTAACATGTTAAATTAATTAAAATTTTTGTATATTATAGATTTACCAAAAATTCACTCATTTTCTATTGAATTCAGCAAAATTTGGAAGAATGAGATGAAATGAAAAAGTTTTTTAAAGGGGGTTGAAATGAAAAAAAATAAACAACATAATTTTCATTGAAAATTTAATTCAACGAACAGTCATCAATTTAAAGGTAGTAATTTCATGATTTTCTCTTGAATGAAAGGCTTCTTTTTGCTTACAAAAAGGTTTAAATGTGAATCAAATTAAAAAATCATGCCTTTACAAAATCTTATGAAGTTCGCTCAATAATGTGACATGAAAAGCATTTATACAAGAAAAGCGTTCAAAATCTCATCAAAATGAGAAAGATTTTTTTTCTTAGTATTTGCTTTTTCAAACATCGTGCACGTATTTAAGATTAGATCACATGCAGAGATGTTGTCATGATTTCATGATACTTTTGTTGTTTTTTTTATTATATTGTGTAGGTTTTGGTTTAATGAAGTATTACTTATACATCCTTAATATTAATGAATCAAAAAATTTCTGAAACTCAAGTATTAAAGTCCTTATTAAGATTACAAAAAAAGAAGAAATTAGAATTTACAAAAAAAAAACACTTCAGGTATTGAAAATTCCACTCAAATATTAATTTTTCCATAAACATTTTTTTTTGAGCGGGTTCCATGATACTGATAATTAAATTTCAAAAAATTCCATTGATTAAAATTGAATTTTAAAATATGTGTAGGTTTGTGTAGGTTTCAATTATCAAAAACACAGTATATTTTCAACTCATAATTTTTGGAATATTCATTACATTTATTCTTTCTATTTTAGAATTTACGTGTCATGTAAAAAAATATATGCAATTTCATGCAAAAAAATTAAATTACTGTGCTCCCTAATCAATGTCGAAACCTCACATATGTATCATATTATGTCAAACATACAGCAATTTCGTTTTTTTTTTGGTTTGTCATCATTACGACCATCTTCCTTATTATTTATTAATGTGTAGGAAAAAGGAAAGAAATATGTGTCATTCTAATGTCAATTTATTACAAAATAACACCAACAACAAAAATGGACAAAACTGTACAAGTAACGTTAGTAGGACACGTCTAATTATTTTTTACTGTATTTTTTGTGTGGCAGTTTTGTATTTTTCTTCTTCACTAAGGATAAAGTGAAGACAATTCGGTTGACAGATAACTAATTGTTTTATATTTTCTTTGTTTATTCATGACATTCATCATGTTTTGTTCTTCGTAATTAAGTCAAAGTTTGTACATGAAATGGATCCGGAAATATTGGTTTAAATTCTATCCAATTAAATTTGACTTTCACTAAAAACAATTTCACTGATATCTTTAATCTAAATCCCCATGTACCATGTACAAGAGTTTAAAGTTTCAAAAATTTTCTGGCTTTTTAATATCATAATCAGTTAAGTAAGTAAAATTAATACTTTACTTTCATTTATGTAAAACCATGCTATTTTTCACATTCACTGACCTTTTTTGTTTATTTTAAAATAAAGAAGAAGTGACCTGTGAAATAAAAAGGCTATTATCCAGTATGAAGTAGGCGTAAAAAAGGGATTGTCTTCAAATTAAACGGGAAATTTGCTATATTTATTTTCCAAAATAAAAAGGACCGAAAAAACAAAACAAAATAATAATAACAACAAGGGTAAACACATCATAATGATCATTTTAGTCTAACGAAGAGTGTTAGTGACGATGATGATTTCTGAAATAACTATGGAAATGGTATACATAAGAGGAACGATGGTAAAAAATTAAATGGATTAAGAAAGTGCCATAAGATATTATCTTTTAAAATGTTTTTTTTTCTGCTTCACAATACAAAACAGCAAATCAGATTCAGATTCCTATTTTTTATGTTTATTTCTTGTCGTAAGACTTTTTTTTAGTTTTTTTTTCAATGTAAAATAATTTTCATCATTTTAACTGTGTCGTCATCATCTTCGTATAAAAAAGGATGAATTTATCATTTAGAATCAGCGATTCGTTTTTTTCCTTCATCTTACACCCTTTTTCCACTTCTTACAAACACATAAATTTACTTCCTGTTTAAATATTACACACCGGAATTGAGCTTATTAAAAATCTGTGACAGTGCCAATTTATATTCAGACGCACGCAATAGTGAAAAAGAAATACGAAGAAAATCTTTCACTGTAATAAAAAAAAGAGACGAAATGAAATGTCAAAAAGTGTATGGGGTGTGTTGGTATGTAGTGCCATTCATAGTGTTTTCAATTTTTAATGAAATCCATTCAAAGATGTGAAATCTGATGAATGATTTTATTTTTATATCATGATGGTGATCATTTACTCACTGTTAATAATAAAAAGGAAACATAAATAAAATACAAAATAAATATCGGATGTATGGAAGACGAAGCAAAATCATAATAAAATGATGAAAATAAAGTTTTTTTTTATTGAAGACGTTTTTTTTTAAATTTTAAATTACAACATTAGTACATTTAATGTTAAAATTGTTTCAAAACCCAAATTTTTGTCCAAACTAACCCTTTTTCTTGAAATTTAAGGTATGTCTTACATGGAAAACAGTTCACTAAGGGAAAAAATTTTAAGTAAGTTCTATATTCATTACCAGATAATTGGTTGTCAAACAAGTCAATTTATGTTTTGACACTTTTGACAAGTACAAGGGATTGGCAAAGTTGTTGCATTGCTTGGGTTAAAAAAAAATGGATTTGCTTGAGGTAATTATCATGTATTTGACATTTTGGGTTAATGATCTTTGAAATTAAGTTGAAAAAATATGTATACACATTTACTCAAAAATTTGGAAGTTAGGTGAACTATTTGCTTTTTAAGGCTAAAGCCATGTGTGAGTTGTGTGAAAATATCTTTGACTAGTTTTTTTTAAAGGAAAATAGCTTTAATTTGTAAGTCGTCCCTTTTTTCATGCATCAACACTTAAGTCATGTCTGACCGCCTTATTACAAAGTGAAAAAAAACCAAGGACAAAACATTCAGAAAGAGAACAAAAAACTGTTAAACAAGAAATTTTTCTAGATTGGAAAAAAAAGAGCATTGTATGTAAGAAAAATGACAAGAAAAGTTACGAACACAACATAAACTTATCTTTCTAAATGCTTTCTATTTCTATATTTTTTTTGTTGTATATTTATTTTTTTTATGAAAGTGAGTCGATCGTTAAACGCAAGTTCTGTACAATTCTCATGTTAACATTTACAAATAGGAAAGAAAAAGACCAGCCTCAATTTAGTCATTTATTTTTTTTATGTTATACCAAAACTTGTTATGAAGAACGTCAAAACCCATAAAGAAACGGTATTAAACTTGAACAGGCAAAAAACCATGACCATTGTTTTTCTTGTATTTGTTGTGTGCTTGGTGTTGTATAACAAGAATCATGATTGCAACATAAGCCACCCATGTTCTAAATAAATAAAAGTGAAGGAGAAAGAAAATTAAACAAATATATGAAAGTATAAAAATAAATGAAAATACTAAATAATTACATGCGATTACTAATTCTGTTGTCATGGCTCATACTCACGTTTGTATATCATCCTAAAAATACATACACACACACTCATTTTTAATGAATATGAGTGCCAATTTGCCTTTTCATTTATTTTGTTGTTTTCTTTTCTTCAAGCGTTTTATTTGCTTGACGTTCATTGGAGTGTATAAACGTGAAAAAAAGGTTAAAAATAAAAATACATCATGAATACGTGGCAATTTATTGGATTATACGCATTTTTTTGTTCTTCTTAGTTAGTTAACTAGTTTGATGAAAGCATCTTAACATTTACTTTGATCAGTTATTTGTTTAAGAACATTCATGAATAAATAAAACGTTAACAAGATATTACGAAAATCCTACGTTATTTTTGGTCTTAATTGTATTTAACCATGGTGATGACAGACAAATGTTTGCTAGAAGTTGAAAGATATTAATATCACAGTTGTAAAATTGTGTGTGTTTTTCTGTCTTCTAATTCTAAGAATTCTAATTAAGAGTTTAAGATTGGACATGATAAGATGTGTGGGTCGAATTTATATCACTATGATAATATTACATTATAAAAGAACAGTTGAGATCAAGATTCATGGTTTTGTGATGAAATAAATCTAAGAATTACGTTGCGATTGAAAGTAAATACGCCATATTTAATTTCTTTTCTTGAAAATTTTGTATAATTAGATAAAAGTCTTTATTTTTACAAGGATGAATTTTTTTTATATTCAATTTAAAATTAACAAGGCGTATCCACTTTCAAACAATATAAAATATTACCAGTATATTATATTTTGTCTTGGGTGTACTTTGGCTCATTTTGAATTTAAATTTCATTATCCTTTTTGCTCGGATTATCCTTTTTTCCCAGTATACGAAAGAGAAGAAATCTTCCAATTTGCTTTTTTAAATTTGGTTTTTGTTGCATTAAGTAAAATTAGTCGTATCTTTTATTTCTTTTTAATATTTCTCGCAATGAACGCAATTTTCTTTTTCTCTAGTATTTTATTACAATTTTTTTGCTTCTTATTTCGTAGCAAATACAAAAACTTGATCACAAGTACAAATGCTCACTTTGATAATATGACAGCTTACCTAGGACACTCGAAAAACGAGTGTTTTCAATTTATTTTACAGCCACTTTAGTGCAAAAGAATTTGAAAAGAGCAATAATTTTACTTTTCTGTACTCAAATAAAATTTTTTGTTGTTCGCATAGAAGGAAAGTAAAAGAATGAGAAAAAAAAATTAAATGGACTTTTAGAAAAGGATAAAAATTCACATCATATAACCCTGGATCATAAAATTAAAGCAAATAATAAAATAATCTGTTTTGTGTTCGTTGAGAATTTTTTTTCAGTTTCTTTCTTTAAATTATATAAATATAAAAATAAAATAAAATAAAATGACATCCAAAATAAATGCAGACTAAAAGGAGAAGGAACAAGAAAAGCAGGCAAAAAGATGTCTCATCAAATATTTATGATAGTAATTTTTATTTGAAGAACCGGACCGACATGGTGATGTGTGTTTGCTTTTCTTTTCTCTTTTTTTCAAGAAAATGATGAAAAAATTTTTAGTTTTCGTATGCTATACAACGAAGAAAAGGGAAAAAACAAATCTCTACTAAATTTTACTGCAATGATATTAGTGAAAAGATTTTCACTCTTTTTTTTCTGCATTCACTTGTGAGTGAGAAAAAAAAAACAAGAATGGCTTAGAAACGAGTAAATGCTCAAAGAAAACAGAAAAATGCTAAGTAGATGATAAAATTTTGTAGATCCTAACCAGAAATAAGATTTATTTGCGTCTGTCTCCTTTTCAGGCATATATTTATCCATTTGTGAGGCTTTATACAGAAAAAAAAATATTTTTATACAAATCTTTTATTTTTAGCTTTCATATTTTATCTTTTTTTCAGTTTTATTTATTTTTTCACAAATCTCGCACAATAAAAATAAGAACGATTTATCACATCATCATCGTGGTTTTCATTTATTTTATATATTAATTTATTTCTTCAATCAAAAATGTGTCACTGTTTGTCTTTTTGAAAATTTAATTTATGTGTCAGCTAGTAAAGAACTAGAGTGATGGCAGTATTTTGATTTATTTTTATGCTAAAAATATAAATAAATAACGAAAGTAAAACGATTGAGATGAGATGAGATAAGCTGATAAAATTTTAATATTATAGACAAAATTTAATGAAAAATGAGATTTAAGACTTTGCAATTAAATTGAAAACTTTAAGATATGAAATTGCAAATACAAAATTCGAGAGAAAATGAGAGAGAGAGTGAGAAAGCTTCAAATAAGAGAGAAAATGAGAGGAAAATTTAATATCTGTCAAAATTTAACGCTACCCGGAAACAATTTAATGAGAAAAACTATTTCCTATTATTTTTGTTTTGTAATCTAAAAATAACCCTGAACACTGTAACATGAAAATAAACACGTTTTAGATGTCTTATTGATGATAAGGAACTACGGTATAAAAGCCCTTATTATTGAAAATTACAAGCGTCCCCAAATTTTTCTATCGTTTCAATCAAAATGACTTTTCATATATGGGTTAAATGGAAAAGGGATACACACACATGTTAAATGATTTTCCGACATGCAAAAAGCAATCTATAGACAAAGTCATCCATACACATGTGTAGTACGTGATCGTGAAAAGACTTGATTAAATATTTTGCGTATAAAACGTGCAAATAAGCAGAAAACGAAAAAGTTTTGTTTTCTTTTTCCTTTATCAAAAGTTGAAAATCTTTCTGTGATATAAGAAGGTTAAGGAGCTTTGATTGTATTTTGAATTGGATATACGAAAAGTTCTTTAAAACATGAGTTGTAACCAATTTTGATTGAAATGTCTCAAATTCTTCGTTATACTTGAATAAATTTATTTCATATATTGTGTATGTATGTATGTGTGAGTGCGTATATTCAAAATATTTATTCGAGTCAAGGGATAAAATGGTAAAATTATGCGATCAGGAAAGACAACATAAAAGTTGAATCTGATAAGAAAATAATTTAACGAAAATAAAAGACAATATACGCAAACAGAAGACAGATGGATAAAGACATAAAATAATAACACACACACACACACGTAAGAAAACCCTCACGTAAACATCATCCTTAGAAAGAAAAATCCCTGAAACTATAAAGCCACGTACCATTTTACCTGTCATTATATCGTCATTGTCATAAAAATGTATGTTATTTATAGAAAGTCGCATCCCTTTTTGTAACTTTTGTTGTTGAAGTAAATTGTCAATTACGTTCATTTATCTTCCTTTTTTACGGTGTATTTTCATTTTTGAATCTTTCATCAAATTAACATACGTATACACATGCATGTGGGATAAATATATGTGATGATTATGTGTTGAAAAAAACTTTTTCAATTCCTATCATTTTACTTTTATGTTTTTGGCACGTATTTAACTTGAACAAACATCGTCATATAGTTTTGTTATTCAGAATCAGCGCGTTTGATGAAAAATTGTACAATAAATAGACGAACTTTGCATACGCATATACACACATATAAATACACATCAATGTTAAGCTTTGTAGATTTAGATAATATATAATGAAAAGGTAGATAAAGGTCGAAAATTGAGAAAATTACAAGAATAAAATGGTTTTGTTGATGAGATAATTTTATTTATTAAGTTACGCATGTCTTCTATTTTTTTTTTTGTACCTTTGCCTATGAAATTTTGACAATGACACATCTTCTGTTCCAATCTGTAAAGTGAATGTAAAATAAAAAAGGGAGAGATATCATCTCACTTGTGACATGCTTTCCTGGTCCTTGTCATTTTTTTTGTAATTTCAAAAGAAAATAAGATCAAGGTAGTGTGAAAAAAAATAAAAAGAACTTTTATTCATCAAAATTCCACATAATGACACTAAAAGTTTGTATAATCATAATAAAAGAACTTGTATGTTGCTCTGTATAAAGGTAATAAAATTGTGTGGTGTATAGTAGAGTGTCAAGTATCACTTTTTTGTTTTTAAGATTCGTGAACGATAAAAATGATTTCATGGTCTCGATTGTATAGGGCTTTAATTAAATGAAAATTCTAGGGATTTACAGTCTCAAAAATGTATTTTCAGCGCAAAAAAGTGAAATCTGTCATAATTTTTTTTGATACTGATGTGCCATGGTAACTATTTTTTGAGTTAATTATCAACAGTGCTCTGATTAATATCATTTTATCCAATATCATGTGAATACAAACTAAAATGCCTTTTTATTACGCTCTAATTATACATTTTTCATATAATCCTTAGAAAAGAAGAGTGATGCCATACCATAAGTATTTTTATGTTCTTGTAGTAATAATTCTCTTTCATTATTTCTTTTATGGCCCAATGATGTTACAAATTTATTTATATTATATGACGCGTGCTCTAATATTACATTTCCTTTGCTATATGATGTGTGAAAAGAACTTAACTAAATAAGTAAAAAGTGTACGTTTGGGCTTACAATTAAATAAATTGTTTTATGCTTTACCTGCTTCTTTTATTTAAGACGAAAATCATGAAATTTAGTTGATTATTAGATTGTGTGATGGGAATTGAGTTCAAAAAAAAAACTAAAGGAAAGATAATAATTTTCATTTAAAATACTTGGAAATGAATATCTGTCTTGGGATAGATTTTTGGACATTGTTACCGTTTAATGGATAAAGTTGTGGATACTTAACGTTTTTTAAATGAAGAATCTCAGTTGAAATTCTTGTGTGTGTGTTTAATTCACATAATCATAAAATAACAGTGAAAATTTAATCACATTTTATTAAGTGCAAAAGTTTTCCCTGATTTTTTCTTTTCTTAACATTTTAAATACTCTCAAGTATGCAAATAATTTGCAGAACAATGGTATTTTATGTCATGCACGCACGATTCATTTATTTTTTCTCATTATTTCCTGATTCCAGAGTCAAAAGTAGTAAAAATTAACACAGTGTATGTCCGTTTCAATTCATTGTTATTGCATCATATTAAGATTTCTTAACTTTCTCGTAAGGAAAAAGATTTTTTTATATATGAGATTGTACAATTTTAAGAGCGATCATAAAAAAATATGAGTGTGTTAGAATGTTAGCCAACTTAAAGTTATCGTCATGGCAAATCATTAAAATTTTATGATGCGTAAATTTAATCTTCGTTCACACATCTAAAAATTTTAGTGATTGTGAATTTTTTTATGAAATGAACGTCTCCAAAATATCCAAAGAAAAGTTTTGTCATTTACTTTTTTTTTTATTGTCTCCATTAAATTTTTACTGAACTCAAATAAACAGAAACGAAACAGCAAAAACTTCATCAATGATTTAGTTTATTGAACAGATAAGACAAAAAACGGATGTTTTGAAATTCTAAATTCAAATCAATCATTTTACAAACAGAAACACACACACAAAAACCAATTTATTCAAAAAACATTCACAAAATTCAATTAATCTTTTGTATAATTTGTCACAATAATGAAACTCGTAATTGAATCCTCTCTCTCATCTTACTGATGCTGTCAAACAAATTTCTGGATATAAACAAAGAATCAGTATCTGTATTTTGTGCAAAATTGATTTAAATTATATAATATTGAATCAATTTAATTATCACTGCAAGCGAAATTGGTGTACAAAAGCAAATTATTCAATTTTCATTTGAAATATAATAAAAAAATTGCAAACCTGGTATTTGCTTGGGAAAATGAATTCAATGAAAAAAAATTTAATTAAATTTCAATTTAAAACTCTATTTTTCCATTTTCTGGTAGTTGGACGTGATAAATTTTTATTTTTTTAATATGATTCTGTAGCTTTCATATTCAGCAATACATTTATTTTGGTTTTGGTTCTGGTAGCCTTAAACTTTTAAAGATACAGAGCCTAAAAGAGCGCTTTAATTACAAATTTTCATTAAAAAGTTCAGATGGTGACTTTTTCATACAAAAACAAGAATATTCATACTTTTGGTGATTCATTTTGGTGTCTTATGTTACTCAAATGTTTGGTACGCATCATAAAAAACTCTTTTTTCATAACAATTGTAATTAAATGGCTCTTTTAGGCTCTGTATCTTTAAAAGTTCAAGGCCACCAAAACCAAAACCAAAATAAATGTATTGCTGAATATGAAAGCTACAGAATCATATTAAAAAAATAAAAATTTATCACGTCCAACTACCAGAAAATGGAAAAATAGAGTTTTAAATTGAAATTTAATTATGAAATCAATATTTTTTTAAAAATATTTTAAAAAATTATTAAAGATATCCTTCATATCTTTCCAAAACATATTTAGAATTTTTTCTGCGTTTTGTGGTTCGCGAGATATCACAAGTCAAAAAATGACCGCGCGCGCCATTCGCGAAATTTCAAAGCGCGATATCTCGAGAACGTGTGTACGGAAAAAAAATTTTTTTTGCACTGATGCTTAGAATGGCATGAAGAACCAGTGTACAAATTTATAGCAAAAAATAAAGTTATCCGAAATTTTATTTATATTTCTCCCCATATACATGTGTATTATTGTATGTGTGTGTGTGTGACATATTAAACCAGCATGAAACGGGACGTAGAAAAAAAAAACAAACAATTATTATTATTATGCTTATAATTATTTGTTCGGATTTCGGTTTATTAATATTAATGTTGATTTTTAATCCAACAAATGACCGAATTTCCATCCATTTTCAACAATACAATTATGAGTAGCTGTTTGTATTGTTTGGCCAAAAAAGCAACTTTATGTTGGATTAAGAGGATCAATTTAAAATTAATATAATTCACAAATATGTACACGTGTGCGTATGAGCTATTTATGAAATAAAAAATATTTAATGCATTTTCAATTCAAAAAAAAATTAAAGCTATGAGAGTTTTTTTATGTGTTGTATTCCAAAAAAAAAACAAAGAACGTGCTCTCATATGATCAATACAAGCGCGTTTTCAATTTTAAAAGTAATATTGAAAACTGTTATTTTTTACAGTTAAATGCAACTGGGAAATTTTTATATAAAAGTTTGTCATACATAGACAGACAATTTAAGTGCCTCCTATCATCACACTTTTTTCTCAAAATGAGAAGTTTGAATTCTCAAAACCACAACCATTTTATTGCTAAATGAGTGTTAATTGCTTGATATAAATTTTAAATTTCAGATTAATTATGAAAACCTTTCGAGGTTATTAAAGTACTTTATTGCGTCATTTTTTGAAAAAAAACCTGTTAAATTTTCAATTTCACTAATATTTAAAGAGAAGTTTCCACAATGTTAAGAATTTAAAGGAAACAAAAAAATTACACAAGTTCATTCACATTGTTCAATTTTAACAAAAGAAGAATCCTATCAAAAACATTTCAAACTTCATCGAATTTAAAGGATTTCTAGAAAAATCTTCTATTATTCTAAAATTTTACTAAGGAAACAGGTGAATTTCTTTTTTATTTCAAACACACTTTATATGGTCTTGTTTTTCATTAATTTTTTTAACATCTCAACAATTTACCATTTAAGAGTTTGATATAAACAAGTGATTTTCATTAAAAGCACGGAATATGATATCTTGGATTTAATTTAAACAAAATTAAATTATCAACTGTAAATTTTTTTGCGACGGGAATTTTAAAAGCAAAGCAGACAATTTTTTATCAGATTTTACTGTTTTTTCAGAAAATGTAATTTTTTTTTGTAATTCTTAAGTAAAAGGAGTGTGAGACCAAGTTTTAGAGAATTTTTCAAGGTTTAACACTGCCACAATGATCAAAGAACATATTATACACATTAAGAAGTCAAAAAGAGCAGTAATAAAATTTTGAGCGCATGTTTCAGTGAATGCTTTCCTAGTATTGATTCAATCATAAAAGTGAAGCTGTCTGCCCTGCTCAGCTTCTGACAAAATGTGGTCACTTTCCTGAACTGAACCAGGTCTAATGAACCCGTTTGTAGGTCTGAGTGCTGGTTCTCTTCTGTGAAGACGGCCCTAGAAATCTCATCTGATCTTCATAAATGCTTTAAAATTTTAGTCAAAAACCTTTAAGACACGCTGAAGCTCGTATATTGAGTGTTAAACGGAAGTCATGCAAAATTTTTCATACTTTAATTATAACTTAAATTTAATAAAGCTAGATATGTGTGTAAATTCTCGAGTAAATTCTTTTGACATCAACATCAATACAAGACAAAACAACAATAAAAATTATCATCATCAACAAAACAATATAACATCCTCTTATCAATTCTTTTAATGTATTATTTCTGCGTTCTTGAATATACAAGTGAGTTAAATAAAATACATTTCATGCGTGTAACGTACACACAAACACACACAAATAATATAATAATAATAATAATAGAAATAAAAAGTGGCGCCATTATTCCAATTTTTTTATTATTGTATTTTATATTTTATATATTTTTTTCTCATCTCATTTTTGAAACAAACGATAAAGATAATAATAATAATAATCAGAAGCAAATTTCACATTTATTTCGATTTCACTATAAAACACTCATCTTTATCTTTCCTTGATGGAGAATAATAACAATATAATATGGTTCACACAACAGCTTTATAAGAGGACATACAAATAAATAATAATATATTATTTCAATTTCATGCTTTCTGATTTCAATTTTTCCACTCAAAGATTTAATATTAAATATGTTGTGTACTGTATTTGTCTTGAGAGACAGAGATGAAATAAAAAAAAACAAAAGGAAAATGTGTGTCATCATCATCATCGAATTGTGAATTAATGTCTTTTATATTCGTTTATTCAAGAAGTGTTACTTGACAAATACCAAAAAAAAAAAATTATAAAAAATTGTAATGGCTACTTCTTTATATTTGAATTGATGATGAGATAAGGAGCAATTTCTTTTCTTTTTTGTTAATAATGTTAATGTCCTTAAAAGTAAAAATTTTTGAATACAATAAAGTACAATAAAAAAATATTAAAACGATGAAAACCATAAGGAAAAAAAGTGATAAAGCATGATTTTTTGCTTTATATGTATAAGGTTTTTTTGGTATGCATCATCATTTTCCTTTTTTTTTTCTAAATGTAATAATACGTTAATATCATTTGCTTTATTTTTCGCATGATGATTTTTTTGTTCTTTCCTTTTGTTTGATCGAAAATTGGCTTAGCAGCTGTTTGTTCTTTCAAGCAAATATTTGATTTGTTGATAAGCTGTGGTTGTTGTGGAAAAAGCGTTATGTAAAAGTCCGGTGTGAATAATAAATTTTATTACGCAATAAATGTTTGAGATAGTTGAGCAAATAAAAAAAGAAAGGAAAAGGAAAATTGAGGATTCAAAACAATGAATGTGTGAAAGTCCATTTCTATGAAAAATCATATCTAGTGGAACCTCTTGAACAAAAATTCAAATAAACAGCCAATAATTTTGGTTCAGTTCAGGAAAGTGACCAAACCATCACAAAAAAACTCTGATCATAATGCCACACAATCAAACATCAAAGAGTCAAAAAGAGATATGTCATATGACATTAAGAGCACCAAAACGTCTGCTTTCCATAAATTTCAAAGTTCAGATATTTACAAGCATATTCCAAGATAAAAGATTTCTCCAGTTCTCAGAATTCCGAACAGAGCATCATTGTGATGAATATTTTTGCTCAACATTTTCTTAAAGTTGTGCCTGACTCTTAAATGTCAAACAATTCTTTTGTTCTCACATTTTTTGATGACAAGACGTCAAAAAGTGCTCACATAAGTCTTTTTCTCTTCAAAATAAAGCAGCAAACTAAATTCAATTAGATTAAGAGGCGTAAAAATATAATTTAGCTCTTTTACTTGAATGATAAGAAAATAAGATTTAGATCCAAAGCCTCAAATAAAAAAAATGGCATCCACATAAAAACTTTTAATATTAGTAACTAACATCCTTTGTCCTTTCTTATCACAAATCTCTTAAATTGCAAATTCAATCATTTTACGATCACTATCGGGTATCTTCTTCTCGTAAATTTATTCAACTTCATGAATTATTACACAAATTTTCTTACAAATAAATAAAAAAAAAGAAAGTTTTATTCCTCATTTAATATTTTATTACCACCAAACTGTATTTTGTGGTGCAAAACAGTGGTTAAACACGATCAATGCGTAACAAAATATTTTACACATTAAAAAGATAAAAAATGTATATATAAAAAAAAATAAATATAAAAAAACACTCAAAATCAATGAATATAAAGTAGGTTAGTGTATGTATTTATACAATTTTTTATAGCTATACAACATTTTAAATATTACATGAAATGCAAATTTTCATTCTTCGAATTCATGTTTTATTTTAGAAGAAGCACATGAATTTTGATCGAATTTTCTTGTCTTATACCAAATAAGTATATACAAATAAAATCTTTGAATTTTGAAGTGTTTTTCCATGTTTCTCGCTGTTTATCGGCACGAAAAAAATAATGTGAATAAATTTAATTTTCAATGAACATCAACTTGATACCTTTAATTAACAAATGTAAATTAAGTTTTTCATTTTTATTTATTTTTTTGTTTGAAAACACACAAATTAAATAGAAAATTTATCGTATTCAACTTAACATAAATGAATCTATCATTAATATTGACGTATAATTAAGTTTCACTATAAGCATCATTTTAATTGTGCATTTACATGAGCATTAAAGAGCGATAATTACTGTCACGAACTTGTTATCATGATTAATGAATATGAAATTATTTCCTGTGTTATCCTTCAAATTATATGTAAAATTCAAGTTAAATATCGCTCTTTACATTTGATGCATTTTCTTTGATGTTTCACTGACTCTTTACGTCAAGCATGATAACGAGAAAATGATAATTAAGACAAAAAAAAGAAACATGAAATCGCTTAATTACAGAATATGTTTGTACTTAAGCCGATTTTAACAATAATTTGACGCATTTTACTTATAATCAGAGGAATTTGAATAGGTTTATGTTATTGAACTCATGTTAAATGGAGACGTCTGGTTATTTAAATGTATAATGAAAAATAATGTTTATTCCAATTAAAATTCTATACGTTTTGAATCAATATTTGTATAAAAAATTCGTATATTGTGGACACTTGTAATGTCCGTTAATCTGTCTCGCTCAATTTGAATGCAAAAAACTGATATGGATCATATGCATGGAAAAACTGTTAAACAAAATCAAATTATATTTAGTGCTCTCTGGCTTTCAAGTTGCAAGTACGTAAATGCGCTTATGTATATCGTTCACGATTAGTCTTTTTAAAATTTCTCTTTACTTTTTATATTGAAAATAATTTTCATTATAAAATTGATAAGCTCATAATATTTCAAAGCACGTTAACGATTTTCTGTTTATTTTTCATCATTATTCCATAAAATCATACTGTCATCCAAAACGCAAAAAAAAATCAAGTGATATTGAAATTGTCTCATACCACCACTAAAATCGGGGTAGATACAACGAAATTTATAATAAAATTCACCAATATCATTTAGATCTTAAAATCCATCAATAATAGACGATGAAAAATAGCATAAATTGTTATTATTTTCACAAACATTGCAGTCACTGTCATATTAAACAAGACATAAGATGTGGATAAAAGGAACAGAGAAAAAATATATTTACCCCAAAAAAATGATTATCATATTTTTCATATTAATAATACAAACAAAGGCATTGCACAACTTTGAATCTATAGAGTGAGGATATGTATGAAAAGAATAAGGAAAAAAAATAACATGAAACAAAATCATCATTTATTCTCGTTATCATGTCTGTGTATTATTGTTCTGCTTGTGGTTTGTTTTTGTGAATATTTTTTTTTGTATTTTAGTAGTCATGAGTATTATGGTGTTTTGTTTCATTAGATTGCGGATTTTATATTCTTTTCTTTTTTGCATATTATATACAGTGTTAGAGAGTAGGGCAAATTTATAGTGTCGACATACAATTTAGGAACAGAAAAAATGGAAGAAAATAAAATATAAAAATTAAAAATTTATTTACTGAAGGTCGAGTATCGTGATTATTTTTATTATTATTGTGTTGGGTAAGGCTATTAAATTGTTACACACAGAAACAAAAAACAAAAAAAAAAACAATAATCATAATGAAAGAAATGTGTATGAAAGAAACACGATTTTCTCATCATCCAGCTACGAAGACCTTTTCTGAATAATAATGACGGAGAGAGTAATAACAAAAATGGACAAAAGAATTTTCATCAATACTTTACGATTTTTCTTTTTCCTTCTTGTTTATTCCAATTTAAAATATAATTTCATTGTTTTCTTTTTACAGTTATTATTTGTGCACGTGTATACTTGAAAAACACCCATTACAATAATGGAAATTCTCTTGAAAAAAAAAACACAAGGAAATTAAGATGATGGAGCTTAGTAATAAGAATAAATAAATTGGACATTAAGAAGAAGATAAAAAGGAATAATGAAAATAATTGGAAGAAATTAAAGAGAAATGTTGATGGATTCAATCTCAGAAACTCAATCAAATTCATGTTGATTAAAAATCAGATGATTTTGAGGTATCTTATAATAGTTCGTTAATGGTCGTATGATCTTCACTGAAACTAGAAATTGATATTTTTCTCGATAATTTGAAAAGAAAAAATGGTTCTGAATTTCTGTTGAAACATTTTTCAAACATTGTGAAATTTTATACATTAAATTTTACTACCAGGATATAAAAGATATTTAATATCACATGGAAAATGTGAATTAAAATACTCTTACATGATTCTCACTAAGCTTTTTACTGAGCAAACAATATTATTTTTTTTGTTGTTAGTGAATTTTCACAGTGAAATATAAAACCAAAAGATAATAATTTTTATTTGAAAAAAAAAGTAGAACAAGGATGCATTAGCTGAAGAGAGCATAATATTAGTAAATCTAACATAGAACAATATATTCAATGACGTCACATTATATATGGTTTTAATATGTTGCATCAATTTTGCACTTAGAAAAAGATTCAAAAGAGAAAAAAATGAGAAAAGGATAACGTTGGAATGAAATATGTGAGTACATTTTGGAACCTGGAAAATCATTTTAATTTCATTTTTAACTCATTGATTTCGTTGCTTCTTCCAGCGATTAAAACACAGACAGACGGACAAAGGCCTGTCAAAAGAGCATTTTTCATTGAATTTTAGAAAAAAAATTAATAACAATGCAGTTTATTCAGTTTGTTACCAAAATGATCCTAGTGCAATTAAGCAGGAATGCATTTATCTAGATTATATGCAAAGTGTATGAAAGAGGCTTAAAATGAGAGAATATGAAATTTCACGCAACATGACTTTAACCAAACAACTTTTTTTCTTATTTTTTAATGAAAGAGTAATTTTTACAAATGAAAAGGCAACAAAATGTTTGCTTATGTCAAATTTCAATGAAATTAAATAAAATTCATGAAAACATCAGGATATAAACTTTCATTCACTTGAATAATCATATGGGTCAAGGACAATTAATAGAAAATGTCAGTTGAATGACAATTAAACAAAGGAAAAATCTCTCTTAATCGATTAAACAATATACACAAAAAAAAACTATTCAGAACAATTTTTTTAACGTTTCATTAAAATATCACAATTATACAACAAAAAAAGGGTCATTAAACAAACTTCCATCAAATATTCATTTAAAGAACACAAAAGAAATACACAAAAATTTTAACCCTTTTATCATCGTAATAAATCAACTTAATACATTTTTTATGCGTTTCCCTCTTCAAATATCAAAAGCACAATAAAAAAATTACGTATATACATATACACACACACACACACACACAAAAACATTAATAAAACTTTTTTTTATTTATTTATGTAAGCATTAATATCACATTTAACTGACTCACTCATCTAACTGATTGCCTGATGCTTTAGTTACTAATTTTCATTTTATTTAATGTTTCTTTTTCCTGTTGTTGTTTAGGAATTTGATCATCATCAACGTAGGAAATAACATGGCATTTATCTGAAAAACACAACTAATGGTCGAACATTAGTGTCAATGGCCCAATATTTTGTATTTTATTTTTTTTTTACTTTTATTTATTTATTTATAAATTGTTTCGATATAAATACATCGATAAAAAATGTATTGTGTTGTAAATTTATAACAAATTTGAGCGTTAAAAGCTTATGTTAGTAAACAGTGATACAAAACATTTTTTTTTTTTTGATTACTTTTCATGATAATTTTTTAATGGAAATTTGAAAAGACAATTAAAACTAAATTAAATAGTTTTCTAATGAATTTTATTTATGAAACTTCAATTTTCATTGAAATTGAAAAGTAACAAAATTTTACCCATATTTTTCTGAATTTTTTTTTAATGCCAAATGAAGTAAATTTATGTGTTGATAATTGGCTAGCTTCCAAAATGTGTGTGTAAAAAAAGAACAACATTCATACATCATTATGTCTTTTCCATTTATTGCTGTATTCAAATGGAAATAATTTCTTTAAACATTTATAAATCAAGTTGTATTTGAATATAATTTATTTTATTGTCCTATATTTTGTTCGTATATTTTTTTTCCAATGTCACGCGTTGCTGTCAGTTTAGTAGATTTGTGTGTAGTATTAAAAAAAATAAAATCTTATTCAAATAAGGCTGATACATTAATGAATTGATTTTGATGTTGTGGCGGTGTGTGTTTCCTATCATGATCGTATTTAAATAAATAAAATATATTGTTTGTGATTTGTCATTCATTTCCTTGTCATTTTTTATTCCTTTCTTTGTTCATCATTATCATCATTAAAATGCGTTTTATATTGAGCATGCCATCAGTTTTTATTGATTAGTGAAAAGTCCTATTTAAGGGTATTAAAAAATTGGGGACCTTGATAATTAAGTCGAATGAATTCAAAGATGGCCATGGATGGCTTCGTTCAAAATTTCTAGGCCTCTTACCTTTGATTGAACGAAAATTCTGATTTAAAAAATTAGCTGCTTTGCATCCTGATGCTCAGGAAAAGCTTTTTGGCTTTCAATTTAGAATTTACGAATCTCAATTTTCTAAATTTTGAGTTGTCAACACCATTTTCTTAGATACATTTTAAGTTGGAAACGCCCCGCACACACCCCGTGGTGATAACGAGGCATTTGCAGTGTTTTTTATTTTTTAAATGCTTTCTGAAGCACAAAAAACGCGAATCTCTAAAAAACGCGAATCATGAAAAAACGCGAATCGCTAAAAAAACAGGAATCGCCAAGAAAACGCCTCGTAATCGTGCTTGACGATAACCCCGCATGCGGGGTGGTTTGCGGTGTATAATTCAATTTCTTCACAATTTTTAAACTTAATTGAATCCAAATTGAACATTATTAATGCGGTATATAAATAAAATATATTTTAACCTTTATACCAAGCTTATTTTTTTTCCTTGTTATTGAAGGTCATTCCTAAGCTCTTTCAGTGACTGATTCATAATTGATGCGATTTAAACGTGCTTTCCTTTTTTTTATAATGAGAATAAAATTGAATTATATTTGGTCAATAATTGAAAATTTTCTTTCATTTTCCCTCGTTTTTGTGTGATTAATTTATTTTTTTTTTCTGTATTATTATAATAGAGCATTTGTGCATAAAAAATTTGGCAGAATTGAATAGGATTAAAAGGAATGACAAATGATTTGTAGTTGTTTCTGTCAATTAATTGAACATAATTTTTCTTTTTATTTATTTATTTAATGAAAAATTTGGAATTTTCTTTTAACGTGATCAATTTTGAAAATAAATTTCTTTTAAAATAAAATCATGAAATTTCTTTGTAATTAATCGGAATCAGACGAGTCCTCACGATAGTAGTAATGCCCACTGAATGGATCATGATGTGCAATTGTCTTTCCAGCAAATTGACAACTCCATTCATCTGTTCCACGTTTTGGTATACATTGGTATTTGGGTGCTGCATATTTGAAAGCATTCCTTGTTCGACTCTCATTTGTCACGTACACCATGTTGTTATTTTCATCAATGAAAACAGTATTAATTCCAACGTTGTATCCTCTTGCAGCTCTGGATACCACAGCAAATGCCTCAGCATCTTCTTTTGTGTTTCTACAAGTTGTACAAACGTGACGTCGGAGGAATTGAGGATGGGCACTCGTGATTATTTGATATTTTTTAGGCATATTGAAAGAAATTTTATATGAACTTGTGTAAAAATTTAATAAATTTAAAAGAATTTTTTGAAAAAAAATTAGACTTAAAATTTTAAATATCATTTATTTGAGAGACCGAGACTGATTTAGTTGAAATTAGAAATTTTTCTTCATTGATGGATCAAACTTAGCATACTTTGATGACATTAAGTCGAGTACAATAAACTATATTTTTCTCATAATAACAATATCAAAATCAAGCTCATTTCCAGCTACAACTACAAATCATATCGTTCATGTTAAATCATTATACCAACAGAACATATTGAAAGAGTGAGTGAGGTCATTCTTATATTTATGTTAAAGGTCATTAGTATAATGTGATAATAATATGTTAAATGAAACGTTAATTATTGTGTTGCTGCCTTGTTTCATTTATAATCATGATATTCTCAATGATTTCGGTCATTTTCAGAACTAGTGCAAGTAAATACACTAATGAAGATATGTTTTAAAATCAAATCAAATTGTGTTTCATGTAGTTTCGTTTCCCATAGTTCCCAAAATGTTTTGATTTGAAAAAGAAATATAAAAAAAAATGGATTTTAAGCTTCAATTCCTTTTTTTTTGTATGAAATCATTAATACGATTATTATTGATATTTAAATGAAGCGAAATTATCATCAAAATTGATAACGATGATGATGAAATTCCTATTTGATTTACGTGTGTTGCCTAAAATTAGGCAATTTATATTACATTTTTTTATTATTATTATGTTAAATTTTATATAAAATTGGATTTCCATGGTAGTAAAATGTATATTATGAGAAAAGCATTATCAAAAATTTTGACGATTATAATTTATTTTATGATTATAATGATTAGCATACCAAATTATATATGATGAAAATCGTTGAATCGTTTTATCCAGGTCAAAAAATAAAATTAACTTATTTTAATTTGCATTTGCAACCACACGAATTCCAATTAGTGAAAATTTTTGGTTTGTTGTTCTCATAACTTATTGTCATCCCAGCACGAAATTCTAGTGCGCCTCTTTGTGATATACATATAAGCGCATAGAAAAAAAAGTGCGCACACGAAAAGGCGCACAAGAATTTAGTGCTGCGACGATAATATTTTATATTTTTTATACATTACAAAAAAAGGTCCAAATTTAGATTCTTATTGGGCGCAATCGTAACCCACGTGGGTAAAGTTTTTTTTTATTTTAAAAGTGAAATTATTCTTTTCCGTTGAAAAATTTGAATTTCATACACAAATTTTATATTCGAGTCCGAATGAAATCTCGTAAAAATATGTAAAAAATATTGAAATGTATTTCTATACCATTAAATCCAGATTTTTTGTTCAAGGCACCTCATAAAAATGTATTTGGATGCTTACCTGTAATGAAATAAGATGATAAAAAATGAAATTTATTAGTAATTAAAACAAGCAATTCAAAAGGACATTGTAATAAAATAAAAAAAAAATTAGTATCCGTTTATGTAATCTCATGAAAAATGATTTTTTTTACACATATATAGAGGATACCATTAGCCTTCAGGTGACCCATTTTATGGTAAGTCATGTTTAAATATTATATGCCTGGATCAAATTTTACATCATTGAATATAAAATTAAACAGAAAAAAAAACAATGAAAGGATGGAAAAAATTTGAAACATCGGTTACTTTCGCAAGTATATATGTAAATATTTTTATTTAATCAAATGTATTCTCCGTTTTTTTTTGACACAGAACATTGAAGGTTCATGTACTTTCATGATTTATTGGTGTTTCATGATTAATTAAAGGGAAATGAGGATCAAATTGACGTCTGTTACATGCCTTTTAACACGATTGACAAATACGATTTCATTCTGGATCAGCATTTTCATGACTTTAAAAACTTCATGAAATTTCATGAATGCACTTAATTTTAAATGTACAATTACATTTCAAAGTTTTATTTTTATAGTTAAAATGTTCTACAAGTACAACAGCTATAAATGAAAGAGCTTTCTTTTTTATTTACATTTTTGAAATAGGATATTAAAAAGCGATAAAAAACGAACACGTATAACAAAAATGAGTAACAGAAGGGACTTTTATATTGATCCCTAAATCTGTCATTACTCGTCTGTATTGTTTCATACATTTTGATCAGCTCATACCTAAATCATCCATGAATTGCCCAAGGATAAAATATAAATTTTGGGTATATGTAAGGTTTGTATAAAGTTACAAGCAAAAATTTATATTTTTTTTTTTGTAATTCACAGAAACAAAAGGTTACTTTTTTGTGTAATATTGATGAGAAATTGATCAAATTTCATGGTATGGTTTTTTTTTTATTTTTCTCAAAACTTGTATTTAAGTATATAAATATCTAAAGTAAATTTCTTTTTATCACCTTTTCTCAACGTTTTTATAGTGTCATGTCATTTCTTATGTCTAAAGGTGAAAAAATGTATGTTGAATCGCATCAACAAACAAGTTCTGTGAAAATCCAAGCAATATTCAAAGTAAACAAGAATTGAATGGTATTAATGCGGGAATGGACCTTGAGTATATAGATGATTACATTTCTGAAGTGCTTTTACTGGGTTCAAAGACATTGAGAAATTTTGGAGAAAAAAATGATTAAAACACAAATGATCTTTTGAGATCGTTGGGATAATTTACATACAAATAATTAACACGATTCCATAATAGTTTTAATCTGTACATTTCAATAAAAAAAGTAAACAGAGCAAGAGCAATATATCAGTAACTTAAAATCAAATAGGTGAGAAAACTGAGTGCTATGTACTGTAACATCAAATCCATGTATATTCAAGTACTCAAACAAACTCAGTTTTGTGTAAAATAATCACTTACTAATGTGTATACAATCAATCTTTTAAAATTTATAGTATTTCAATGATACACTGAAGTCAGTTCAATTTTAAACGGGGCTTTGAACAGTCGTATGGTAACAAAAAGAACTATGATAATATTTTTGAAGTGATCTTCGGTCTTTGTTAATATTATCAAATTATCATATTAAATTTCTGTGTGATATTAAGACAAACAAAAAAATTCATAAAATAAAATGAATACAATTGAATTCCTAAAACTTGAAGCACGCAATGCAGTGTCCACACCAAATCTATCATCATCAGCAGTTTATCATTCGACAACCATACAAAAGAGAAAAGTAGAGAAGAAAAGTGAAATATTTACATTTCCATGGCAACGCACTCAGGATAATACACAAGATAATAATGTTGATAATGATGATGAATTACACTTGAGACCTTTTCACAATTTACCTGCACGGACACCGGTTGATTTGCAATTCAAGGACATTTCATATTATGTCAAAACTGGATTTAGAAAAAGTGAGTCAATTAAAAGAGTGTGTGTTAAAGTCACATTGGAATGCAATTTCCAAGGTTAAATCTGTTAAAATATGTGCATTTATATAAGAATCATTATAATACGAGTTTTTTTCTGCATAAATGATGTATTTAATTGATATTTAAAAGAGGAATATTCAATTTCCGTGTAAATTTTAACATTAAATATCAATTTGATTCAAAATACATCGATTTTGATGTCAAATGTGTTCAATTACATCTGTTTATGACATCCGATAAGGCGTGATACCCATTCAGGGACACACATTGATAGGAATCTAATCAAATTACGCATTTCTGCTAAAAACTTTATGTTATGTTACAAATAATAACATCGAATAATGATATTTTACAGGGATTGTCTTAATTTAATCACACATCAATCCAATAAAAAGTTCAACGCGATTCGTGATAAGATAATTTGTCATTTGAACAATGAAATGAGTTCAAAGTACTATCTGATGTGAGGTTTCAATTAATAAAATATTGATAAGAGCATTGCACATACTTTTGAAGTGAGTGAAAGATTGTGATCAATTTTTGTATTAAATTAATCACTTATAAGAATTTGTACTGTTTTTTTTTGTCAATTTACCAAAGTCACGTTTATGACTTTTAACAGTAAAAATTATGAATGTTAAATGTATCATTATTATCAATAATTATCAGTTAGTGATAATAACCTGTTTCTTGTTCTTTTTTTTTATGACTTCTTTTATTTTAAATCATATTATTACCTATCGGCTAATTACTCGGTTCAATGTACAAGTTTAAAGGTGATTTCCTAGAAAAATGCTCTTATGTGGACGATTTGTTGTCTGTACATTATTTTTGATTGAGAGAAAAAAAGTCATTAAATGGAAGATAATAAGAATATGAGAGTGAGAGATGAAATTTAAAGAGAGAGTCGCAGATCAAATCACAATTTCAAACATCTTTCACCCAAAATGCACTTTCAGACATCATTCAACTCGTACGTTTTCCCTAAAATATTTTATTAACAATGAACATACTTAAGACAATAATTATACTAATTCAGCAAATAAAAATAGATGATAAGAGAAGCACTGTGTTGAATCATATTGAATGTGAACTGTATTCAACCGTGTTAAATCCGTTTATTGTATGATTCATCAAAAAAAAAGTTTATAGATATTTATTTCTGTTCATGACAATATTTTTCTTTCATATTAAATTTAATTTAATGATGTTATTGACATAATTAATGGTGTTTATTTTCAAAATTATGATGGTACTTGATCAAAATCTGATTGAAAAGATGTCGAGTAATGAAAATTGGGCTGATAATAATACATTCAGCGAAGGGAGTCCTTGACTTAACTTTTGCAAATCGATTATGATGTTAATTTTAAGCGCATTTCATGACGATGTCTGCGTATAGCACTGCGCGTTGTATTCTGGACGTTTTCAATTTGCAGTGTTACAGAAATTTCGTTGACTTGAAATAGGAAAAACATTTTTAAGGTCATGAAATTGATTTAATAATCATGTTCTGAAAATATCGTTCTAGTCAATCACTCACATAAGACCCATCCATCAATCTGTCATTCTGTAATCAGGTCTCATATATGATTTGACAGCTATAAGAAGAATCACTTTCATTTATGATTATAATTTTAACAAAGAAATCAAACGTATGAAGGTTAGTAATGTTAATTACCCTTAAAGCTTTGTAGACTTCATGTCTAGAAATCACTCATTATATGTGAAATTTTAATTCATTACTGTAACGAACTTTGATTCTTTCATCAAGTGCTAAACAATTCAAATACAGCTCCGTATACCAACCAAAACCTTACACAAGCACAAGTTACTTCTTAAAATAAAATAAAAATAATAAAAACTTCATAATATAGTAAACAAATATTTATTTACTAATAATAAAGTGAGTACAATGTCCATTTATTGAGATGATGACGTTCATGTGCATGTGAAATAATGTCAACTATTATCACATTGAGTGTTCAATTTTTAAAATTACATTTCATGATTTGTAATAATAAGATGATGACATAAATGACATTAATTAAATAATCATAATAAAATTGCATCGAAGGAGGTCAACAAGAAATTTATAATTAAACTTTTTTATATTTATGTAATTTACAGGTAAAAAAGAAATTCTGCATAGAGTCAATGGAAAGTTTCCCGGAAGTCAATTAATTGCTATCATGGGACCATCTGGCGCTGGTATGATTTTGAGCTAAATGTGAATGAAATTTTATTTTAAAATGTGATCTAATTGAATGTTTAAGGTAAAAGCACGTTGTTGGATGTTCTCTCAGGTTATCGGATAACAAATACAAATGGTGCCGTTTACTTGAATGGACGTATTAGAAATTTGGAACAATTCAGGAAAATGTCATGTTACATTCAACAGGAAGACAGATTACAAATGCTCTTGACCGTGTTGGAGAATATGAGGATTGCTGCTGATCTTAAATTGAGTACTGGGACGCCTCAGTATGAAAAGGAAACGATTGTGAGAATTAATTTCAAAAACATGTTACATGTTATATGAAAAAATGTTTTTATTTAGATTGAAGACATTTTAACGGTCCTTGGCTTGTACGAGCATCAATACACATTAACAAAACGGTTATCAGGTGGCCAAAAGAAACGTCTTTCTATCGCATTAGAGCTAATTAGTAATCCCACCATAATGTTTTTGGATGAACCAACTACGTGAGTTATAATTTTTGATTTGATTTTAAATTTATTAAATTTAAAAATCTGTTTAACAGTGGTTTAGACAGTCATTCATGTACACAAGTCGTTAATTTATGTAAGACATTAGCTAGTCAAGGCAGGACTGTTATATGGTAACATATTGTAAAAATCTCAGATAATTTGATAATTAATTTCAATTTTCATTTTTTCTAAAGTACAATTCATCAACCATCTGCTAAATTATTCAAAGAATTTGATCAAGTTTATGTTTTGGCAGAAGGTAGATGTCTGTATCAAGGTGCCACAGAAAAACTAATTCCATTTTTGGATAAAATTGAGTTACCATGTCCAATGTATCACAATCCAGCAGATTACGGTAAATTAATTTAAATTTCATAATAAATTTCTCAAATATAAGATGAAAATTTTATCAAAAAGTGATTGAATTGGCAAGTGGTGAACATGGGCCAGATAAAATTGATATTATGGTTGAGCATATGGCCAATGGTGAGTGTCTTGATTGGTTTGCTGACCCGTCACGCGTACAAAAACTTGAAGTGTTACGTAAAAAAAATCCATTAAATGTGGAATCAATGGGCTCGTCAAGTTTACATGCAACGAGTAAATCACATCAATTAAAAGTCTTGCTACGAAGATCCTACATTAAAGCCAAGCGTGATACGACGTTGACTTATTTGAGGTAAAATTAATTAGAATAAGCTTGTTTGCATAGTGAAATTCATATTTTAACAATCATTTAGAATTGGTGTCAGCTTCATTGTAGCGATTATGTTGGGAATGTTGTACATACAAGCGGGAAATGAAGGGTCTCGAGTACTAGACAACTATAATTTGCTTTTTGCAATTTTGATACATCACATGATGACCACGAAAATGTTGAATATTTTGACATGTGAGTTAGAGATTTAATTTATTAGTTTATATTCTTTAATGAGAGATGTGCATTTCAGTTCCATTCGAGATGAGTATTATAATAAAAGAGCATTTTAATCGGTGGTATTCACTTAAAATGTATTATACTGCAGTCACATTGATAGATTTACCAATTTCTGTAAGTTTATTTTATCTGGATCTGCAATTTTAATTAAAATTTTTAATCAACATGCTTTTTTTAATTATAAATTTTTCTTCTTAGATCTTATGCACATTTATATTTTCGATTATAATTTATTGGATGAGCGCCCAACCAATGGAACAAGATCGATTTATTATGTTTTACGTTATATGCCAACTTGTAGTTTTTGTTGCTTCTGCCATTGGATTGGTGATAGGAGCATGGTTTGACGTTGTGGTAAATATTCTCATTTAAACAGTCCCTTTTAAAAGTTTCACATAATTTTTATTTTAATAGAATGGAACATTTTTGGGTCCAACAATTGCTGTGCCATTTATGATGTTTGCTGGATTTGGAGTGACATTGAGAGATATGCCAAGTTATTTATATCCCGGCACCTACATAAGTTATCTAAAATATGGACTGGAAGGTATGCTAGCGGCAATTTATGGAGGCAATCGAGCTACATTAGATTGTAATTTAGCTGATTATTGTCATTACAGGTAATTTTTACCCTTAATCGTTGATGTTTATTAGGATCAGTTTAATTAACGTATCCGTTATATATTTTTAGATATCCAAAGACCTTTTTGGAAGATATTGCGATGACGGGTGATCAATTTTGGAATGACGTAATTTGGTTGAGTGTCATGATTGTTGTTATTCGTATATTTTGTTTTTATGTCCTTAAATGGAAAATTATGGCTGTGAGATAAAAAAAAAACAAAACGTCAAGGAAATTTATAAATAAATTATATTTTGATACTTTTATAGCATAAACTGAAACTATTTTTATTTCTCAAAATATTTTCCATAATCGAAAATCGATAGAAGAAATTTGAGTTCATTCCATTTGGTACTGAATTTAAAAAAAAAATGGATAAAATAAAATAAAACCTTAATAGTAATAATAAAAAAAGGTAAAATCAAATTTGGACTGAGATCTTAAAATTTATTACACATTTCCTGATTGGATCTCACAGTAATCTTCTCAGCAAGGAATAATTTTACAATAAAATTTGATGTTACCTTTGAGATTTTTAACAAAAATTTTATCCTAAATATTTTTCGAGATACAAAAAATAGAAATATCTATTTCATCTTACAAAAATGGGGAACATTTTATTAATTGATCCGATTTAATATGAAAATTTCGTATAGTAAGCAATGGATGACAGACTTCTTAAATTGAATTAGTTACGTCAATTCAATTTTGTGTCGATGAAAGATATCAATTCGTTGTATCATTTTAACCCCTTTCATTTCGTAAATGAATATTTGAATAAATTATAATCTCTAATAGAATTTGAGTTTGACACGTAACGTTTTGAATTTATTTTCAACTTTTAGAAAAGACAACATTGAATTTGAATTTTTCTCGTTAACGTGTTAATTTGATCAAATTCTATTAATTTTAATATTGAATTTCCAAAAAATTCAAAGCTACCTGGGCACAAGCTTATAATAACCTTTAGATTTAAGTTCATTCACAAAATTCCAGTTAAAAAGGTCTTCATTTAATATAAAAGAGAGTTAATACAATTTCCTTTCAAATTTTTCGTACCACAGACTTTCATAACACATTTTTACTTGCTTTTTCTATTTTTTTTTGTATTTGAGAAAAAAATTACTAACAATAAACGATAAAAGTGACTTACCACTCCACTTTTCTAATTTTCTTGTTGCGTTTTTATCATTTTGTTTATATTTCGTCGTCACAGAGTAGTACAAAAAAATTTAACACGCGCCACACTCACAATAATAATAGAAAAAAAAACGAAGAATGGAAATTTTCAAACATCTATGTATAAATGCTATTTTGTATATGAAAATATGTAAAGTAAATAAAAAAAAAAGAAACGGAAATAAAACTGTAATTACTGTTACCGTTTCTAAATTTCCCTTGTGTCTTCAAATAAGTGAATGTGTGTCATGTACACTTATAGTACAAAAAATAAAAAGAAAATACTGCCTCCATTGTTTAATTTGATGACAAAACCATATAGTTTAAATGTTAACTACTGCTTTACAATTTACCTTAAAAAAAAGATGAAGGTTTTGGTGTCTTATTTAAAATTACACGACAAATAACAATAAGACAAATAACAATGGTGGAATAAAGCAACAGTAAACAGTTGCTCCAAATAATAATAATAATAATAATAAAGTCATTTTAGAAGACACTTTATTCAATTCCTTAAGCACGAGTATACAATTTATAATTTCTCTACCTTTTCATTTTCTTGAGTTATGTTTGTCAGATAGACACACACACACACATACACACACAGGTACAATTTAGAGAGAAAATGTAATTTAATTAGAATAATAAATGCCAGTAATGGGCATCTTGTTTCCTGACATCAAAACTAATTGTATTTCATGTAATCATTCATTTTATTTGGCAGGCACGCACATACCTCATTGTTAGAAGTGTTTTGATAATCTTCAGGGAAATTATTTTATGTGTAAATTTTGTAAAATATGTACGAGAAGATGATAAATTTATGCAAAGCAAATTTCTGAATATTGATTTTGTTGTTGTTGTTCTTACTTGAATTTATGCGTGCGTGCATAAATATACAAGGCAAATTAAATGTAATTAAAATTGAGATGCTAATCAAAATGAATACGTTTAATATCTAATTATTTGAAGGACGTTGATGGAAAAATAGGCGAATTAACTGAATTGAAATGAAGGTTAAATTTCATCTAATCATCATTACTTAAAATTATTATATGCCATTTGATGTCTTTTTGAGAGACAGTCATGCAAATTATGACCTTGATGACAGTTTTAGTTGGAAGACTATCTTTAAACATGATCATTTGCCAACAACTTGTGTATATTTTGAACAGTTACAATACCAAGATGAAAATTTTAATTGGTTCAACAGCAATTTTCCAAAACGCACAATGATTGACCATTTTACACCAATAAAAGATCATTCAATTACAAAAACGTGTTCATAATCATAAAATCAACATAAATTAGTTTGACGTCACGAATGACCCTCATCCAATGAAGTTCAATTAGTTATATTTTAACTGACAAACTGTTTAGCATAATTTTTGTTTAATATTTTTTTGCAAACTCACCCTTTCATCACATTCATTCATTCAAAAAATTTTTTTGACCACCTTAATGTTTGAGCAATTACAGGAAACGGCGATTTCATTAATATTGCTGTTGTTTCATTTATTTTTTATTATATTTTATAATAATATTAAAACATAATGAATTGTATTACAACAACAACAATAACTTGAATGACATAATTTTCCTCTTCATAAAAAATAAAAATAATAATTTTTCCCTTCATGTTATATCATAAAAAAATGGTAATATTGGCTCTCTGTATTATGTTTTTTTTTTGAACATTCTTTATTTGAGTACCCTTATAATAATAAAAAGAAACAAAAAAAAATTGTTAAAATGTTAAAATAAAAACAAAATATCATCCTTCCGTTCACACCCTGCCATGACCCGAAACAATCAAATGTCCTCATGGCACGTAATTTTATTTTATATACATAAATTTTTTTATTTTGTACAAAATACAAATCTACACATACAGATAATGTTGGAAACCGCACGTTCAATTGTTTCATATAATTTTTTTTGTGTGCTTATTTGTTCTTTGTGTATTATGGTTTGTTTCACAATCTTGTATCCTTTATTTATTATTAACGATCGAATGTGAGTCGACTTCTAAGTATTTGAAAGTAATAATGATTGAAAATTTCTCTATAAAGATGTTTCATTTTTAGGGGTATTGAGGTTTTCATTGAATGAATAATAGAGAACCATTAAAATGACGCAGATGTGAAGAATAAATGAATGTCATCATATATTGAGAGAAAATAATATCAGATCATGTTGAGATATCGTATTAAATTTGAAATTAAATTAAATGAAGATGGTTAAAATAACAGGAATTGAAAATAAGTTTTGGTATCATGTTGAGTTACAATGAATTTTCTTCTCAATTTCACATTTTAAAGCACAATAGGGCCATCAATGGTATCAAGAGAAATTATTTTGTTTCGACTGATGTTGAAAAGGTATCATCAGAATTCTGATATTGAATTTTTTAGAATTTTTTGGTTGGTTGGCAGGCTCTTCATGGGCATCAACCCATAATCCTCTAGCTGACGTTTGAACGTGAAGTTAAAATTGTCTTAAAGCCTCTAATTGACGATCATCTGTCGTTGTCTACTGAAAACTGTTAAGCTGATTACCAAATTTAATACAGACAGTTCCTTAATTTCATTCAGTCATTATTATTATTTTTGTAAGACGCTTATATTTTTTTTTTACCTCTCAAAACTAAATCCTTTACTCGTGTGCAATTTAACATTTCAAGAAAAAAGTAAGAGAGATAATATAAATTGAAACAAAAAATACAATATTTTCATATTTTTTTTTTTTGACAACAAATTCAGATTTATATGTGTAATACTTATTATGGTACTTAAAATATTGTTATCATACAATTTTTCTTTCAACAACATCTTATCCTCTTTTTGTGACAAAGAGAGATCAAACAAACAAATATATTCGAGTAAAACCACTCAGATATAATTTATCTTTCTTAATATTATTATTATTATTTTAGTATAACAAAAGACTCTTCTCTGAATAAAATCTTGCTATTTCTTATTCTATTAATATTTTCTCTAATATTTCTTCTTTTTTTTTTGCTTTCTTATCCACAAAAAAAATATATTTATATAAAATTGAACCAATTTTCGACAAACAAACAAATACTTTTCTAATATGTTCCAATCCAATTTGATTCAGAGTCTGCATCCGTTTTTTTTTTTATTTCTTTACGTCTCTTATATTTTTTTTATGATTATCGAAAACATCATTCGTATCTTATTGAAAAGAAAATTGTACCTTTTATACAGTTTGTTTTATTTTTACTATTATTATGTGTATCTATTTGTATAATATTATGTTTGGCCTTTGTTCGGCACTGCAATATACAAACAGACAAAAAAAAATGTTATTTTCTTGATAAAGTACTAAAAAGTAAAGTAAAAGTGCTCGCGAGAGCGAAAGAAAAACAGCTTTTACGCGATATCTTTTATTCATAAGTTATAAATTTTGTGTCATATAAAATGGTACCTAAGAGAATTCTATGACAAATGTTCAATTTTTTGTGTGTGTGTGTGCTTTCGCATACATTTCGATTCTTATAATATAAAATTTTTTTGTTGTTTTATTTCTTTTATATGAATTTTAACATTAATAAAAAATGAAAAGAAAAATGTATTTGAAACCATTTTTTATGCATTCGATACATTTGATTATAGAAGAAAAAACATCAATTTCGATGTCAATTTTTACATATTAATATAATTATGTGGGAAAATTTAATGCAATGTCTCAAAAGTGAATTGTTCCAATTAAATTCTATATAAAATTTCATTGAAAGGAAAAAGGGTTACCATCACACGTGTGACCAGTCAATTTCAATTTTTTCTTATATTAATTTTAAAAGTCATTTATCTTTTCCTAATAATAATACTTTAAAGTAATCTGTTGTTGAGATTTCCTTTCCAAATATTTCGTGATTTCCCTATTATATTAATAAATTTAATAATAAATTAGGTGTGTTTCCATTGAAAAACCACTATAGAATAATAAACGTACACACAATGAATAATGAAAAACGGAAATTTAAACATTATAAAACATGGAACGATGCTACGTTCCTCCTTACACCGCATAAATATCCAAGTTGAGTAACAGAGTTTATTGTATAAATAATCAAATCAACATAATTAGTTTTACCTTTATGTTTATATAAGACAATAGAAACGTTAAAAAATTTACACCAAAGTGTTACAACACGGTACAAATTTCATGGTTACAATGAATGAGAGGGAAAAATACGGAAAATAACCTGGCGTCTCCATTGAATTTGATATAATTAAGATTAAAATAGCATTTAATGAGCTAGTGCGGTATGCGATGGTTGACATACAGGTCGAAACATGTTTCATATCGGACAACAACATTTTAACGGCTATACGGAAATTTTAAATTGAATTTATTGGCTTAATATTACACTGAACTCTTGTATGCCATGTATTTATTATAATATTTTAGTATTAATTAATCAACGTTATAAATTTACAATATAACTTAATTAGTTTCCATTAAACATTAATGCAATTTCATGGTGATACCGCACCTCATGAGTTTATACTTCATTTAAAATCAATTTCCATTAAAATTTTCAAGTTCAGGGTCATTTTACTACTATAATTTAATATATTTCAATTAAAAAAAACTGAAATTAATAGTTTTCAAGATCAAAAAGTTCAATCAATTACGAGAAAAACGATTTTCTTCAAAATTGATATGTTTACACTTGATTAAACAACATTTATATAGATATTTTTTTTAATAAAAATAAAAGCAGCATCAGATCACGACCTAGTTTCAAACAATATTGTTTCTTTATGTTTTTATTCTAAAAGCACTAAAAACAAAAAATAATAAAGAAAAAATCGTATTCACTCAAGTCTACTTAAATCCTCAAACAATAAAGTTATAAACAATAATAATAACTTTTTAATATGGCTTCTCTGAACACAGTTCCTATTTTATTTTTTTTTTTTATTTTTGAAAAGAGCAGAAAAAAAATAATGGCATCCCATGCAGTGCACAAGCAAATGATATAAAAAAAATATTAAAAATTTTATAAAATTGAAGAAACACACTTCCTGTTTATACAATTTAAATTTTTTTTTTCATGAAAAAACAGGAGGAAAAAAAACAAAATAATATCATCATATATGAAATATTTTCCCAAATAGTGTTGTGCAGTCTTTTGAATCATTTTCTTTTTTTTGTATTTTTTATTTAAAAAAAAAAATAACTTTCTTTTTGAACACCATCCAAGCAAAATAAAATACTGTGCTGTTGTGTCGGAAGTGCTCCCAAAAAAATAAAAGTAAAATGTGCACCATACAAATGCATGATGTTGAAATGACGTCAATTAATTCAGAAAATTAAAATGAGGAAAAAAATATTGCTTTAGTTTTAGTGCAAGCAATTAAAATGTTTGAACTTTTTATGTGTGCAGTGTGAGCTCATCAACATTTTTTAGTATGTGAGAAAGAAAAATCAGGGTGCAAGAGAAAGTTTTTCAATTTTAGAGCAGAAATTATTTTATATTTTTTTTGTTTCATGAATCAATTTAAACAATTGTGTCACTTTTATGAATCTTTTTAGAATGAAAGTTTTTAGACAAATTTTTTTTTTTATTTAAAATTTTATTTGAAGAAGACATATTTGATGCTGAAGTTTTATTGTGATTTTATGTCAAATTAGTGTCACAAGTTTGGTTTCAACTCAAACTTTATGATTTTTTTATTTTAATTTTTTCGCAAAATTATTTTATCTTTAAATTTCATAATCAAATTATGATATTGAAACGTCTCAACTAATTTGAAATTGATTGGCGTTATTTTTTGTGTGTGCCTGTGTTTGTGATAATTATAATTTGAGGTCCCTTGTGGAAATTAAGTGCGGCAAGTATTATTATTAGCTTATGAAATACCCTTGTGAAAATCCTTTTTAATATCCTTTTACCCTTTTAATTTTTTTTTCATTTCGAGTGTCATAAAAAGTTACAGAACAAAATTTAACTTTTTAATCCAATTATTCATTAAAAAATGTCAACTTACAACAACAACAAAAAAAATTAACCACAAACAAAGACAAAAACTTTTACAACAAATTCCGAGCAAACATCAACTGTTATGCTTTATCATTATTATTTATTATTCATTTTCATACCGCATTATCAGCATCATCAACTAACCGCTCTCGTTTGTCCTTTTTATGTCATTCAACAATTAGTGGGGTCTCTTCATGTCTTTTCTGATAAATAAACGCAAATTCACACACACAAACACACACCAAGGGAAAATTTGTACCATAAATCCTTATGCAAATATTCTACATCCTTACTTATATGACTTCCATATACCTTGTCTGATAACAATAAAATGGAAAACGGTGGTTACCGAAAAATTTTAATATAACAATTTATTATTGTTTTTGTTTCAAGTTAAAGTTAATAGTCGTGTCACGATGCGAAAAATTAAGATATATTGTCAACACGAAATACCAATTTAAGCTCTTTTTACATGTAAATTGTAAAAATGGCAAAGGATACCTGAAATAAAAACAGTTAGGGGACAACAAAACAAAAATTGTCCTTTTTTCCAATGTTTGTTGTAAATGTCGACTCACTGGAACGGAATTGAATTGAACAACTAACCAAAAGATAACTCAAATAAAAGTTAAACGAATGTTTTATGTAGATTTTTTGTTTTAGATATCGAATAATAAAATTGTGAGATACATCTTAATTTTGAGAAACGAAAACATAAAAAGGATGAAAAAATTTTATCAAATTTTCACACACATATTAATTAAAAGGAAAGTTTTGAATTTTTGGTATTTTACCTGTTTTTCTTTATTATAAGGTAAAATATACGAGAAATTTTAATCCATCTCAGTTCAAAATAAGTTAAATATTTCTTGTTCATATTGAAGAATGAAAATGAACATCAAAATTAAATGTGGAAACGAAAATTTACGTTTCAGTGCTATGAGTTTCTTTTCCAATGAATTTGTATACCTGACCTAATTTCAGGTGTCAATTTCATATTCAATTTCTATTTTCATGAACGAATTCATATGAAAATCCTACAAATTTTCATTTTTTAATTGAACATCAAGTTCAACAATTTTCCATTTACACAAATTCAATTCCAGGAACCACAGAAACAAAATTTTCCAATTCAATTCAATTCAATTCCGTACAAGTAAAAACAATCAGAAACCAGTTAAAATACTTTGAATTTTCCTAATCAAATAGGAAATGTGGTCAAACTTACAAAAAGTAAAAAATAAAAGAAAAAACAATTTCAAATTCAATTCATATCAATTTAAGGATTTGTTGATATTTTTCTTTAAACTTTCAATTTTCTCTATATTTTAAACGTATTTAATTTAATTTAATTTTTTTTTTACATTTTTATCTAAATTAAATAGTTTTTGTACACATCTTTCTGCTCTATCACCCTCACCAATAATAATTAAATCAATGCAATAAAAGTTTTGTTTTGAAAATTGTTTTTATACTCAATTTTTTTTTTATTTATTTTTTTTTTTTTTGAAAATTGAAAGAAAAACAAAATAATAATAAATGGAATGTATAAGGAAAAAAAGAATGCATTTTTGCTATAAGTCTGAAAATTAAGATAGAATGGATAAAATTTTAAAAAAAAGTTGAGGATATAAAAGTTACCCTTTTGTTTTTGTTTGTTCTTCCACAAGATTGTTATTGGTTTTAAATACTTTTTTTTTTGACTTGAAAAAAGTTTGTGTTTTACAGTTTTTTGTTAAAAAATTACATTTTTTTTCCCTTTAAAATGACGATAACTTTGAAGGAAAATTCTTTTAAATTGACTTGGGTTACACTTTTTTGTATGTGTTGTTTTTTGTGTGAAATCATTTTCATCTATTACAAGTAATGGTCACTAGAAATGGAAAATAATGTTCTGCATACAAAAAAATATAACAATAACTTGAGCTATTGCGGTGAGTAAGGAAAAAGTTTTTGTTTACTTGACAGAAATATAATTGAATCATCAATATTGTTTTATATTTATTTAGTTTCTGCGCCATTCATAGAAAATTTCCTTTTTATTTTAAAGAGAAAGAATTGTAGAATAGTCTTAAAAGTGACCCATTGAGGATGATAAACATTTTTTTGTATCATTTTTGCTGAATAAATAAAAAAAAATAAAATTCAATGAAAATCAAAAGAAAACGATAAAAATAATTGAATGACACGGAATTTCTAAGAAAAATAAATAGCAAAATCAAAACTTTTATATAAGTTGGCACATCACTAATCAAATAAACGCTGGATTATTTATGAAAGTCACATACACATACATACATATACATGGAATAATAATGAAAAACAAACACAAAAGTATTAATGCTACTTTAATAGTTTTGTTAGCTCATCTTGACACTTTTTACTCCAAATCCAATTTGATCAGTTTATTTTGTTATTTTTCACTTTTTTTTTTCCTTTTAAATGTGTGTCACTTGATTTGATTTTATGCTTTGTTAGTCACACACACACACACACTCATTCTCCCCGATTTTCAAGTCAATAGAATTAAGCTGGGTGCTTATAAAATAGCGTAATAAATTGAAATTATATCACACATCAACAGTTTGATTAGTTTATTGAAGAAAATGATATTATTTATTATTTGACTACTACTTTACGTTCCATGCTGCATTAAAATGTTTGTTTTATACTAAATCTATGAATTAATTTAATTATCATGTACGGTAATTACATAGATTGTATCGGAATTATATTAAAGTGATATAAATTCGTGATGGAGATTTAAATTTTATGTTTGCATATGAATTCTATTCGATTGAAGTTATCAAACGACCTCAAAGAAGCCTGTTCAATTCAAAATAAGTCGAATATCAAACAATCAGCAAATGGTTATTTGATTATGTACAAACATTTGTCTGAATCTGGTAATCAATTGTTTATTGGAAAATGAATATACTTTGATTATCTAAGTGCATTCAACCAAATTATTTCAGTATAATTCAAAATACAAACACTTTTATAATTGTGTTATGGTTTTGCGTGTTTATGCAGGATAAATAAATCAATGTTTGTATATTATAGAGTTGTATTTTATAATTCTCAAATCGTTATTTATATTTTTTTAGCACTTTGCTTCTCTTGAGTCGAAATTTTATGAATTTTTTCTTAAATGTTAGACGAATGTGGTTGAATTTCAACATTCGTGGTCATAAGCTCTTAAATTAAATCCTAAAATTACGTCACACTAAAATCACAATAGATCAATTAGCTGACCCAGTTTTATTACTTTAACGAGCATTTAGTAAGACCAATCAAGTGGAGGGTTAATATAACTTAGAATAAGTAAAAATCTGTCACTCTAAGCCATTTACAAAAATTATCAAGAGACGAAAAAGAATTTTAGCCTACAATATTGAATGTCCATTCACTTTATACAACCGAGAAAACAAATTCAGGAACAAATAAATTTGCCAAACATTTGAATCACAAAAACCATATAAAAGTAAGTCAACAATTCTGATATAAACTACATTGAACCATTGATTGAGGATTACCTTAATAAGATCTATACAACAAAAATAATAATCATGATAATATAATAAAATAATTCAATATAAAATATAATGAAATTGATTCAATTTAATTCATTCCTTTAGTAATCTATATTGATTTTTTATTGTAGCATATCACTGATGATTAAATATAAATACACAATCACATTGACAATGTTTGGGTGACATTAAATATGTATGGCAAATCTAAAATATCATTTATTCATATACAAAGCACAAACATACACACACATACATACATAAAAGTGTCTATGATGAGGAAAAGTGGAAATTAGTTCATGTCTCTGTATCTAAAAAATCATGATACTGTATGTGTATTGTAAGTTTTAATTGAATTTTGTAATTAAATTAATTTTCTTTCTAGTGTGAATTGAATATTTGATTTGGGGTATCCAACTATGAACTAAAATAAATAAAAAAGTATAGCTCCATCAAACATTTAATTTGAACACTCATTTAAAAACCTCAATTCAAATGTTTTTTAATCAATTTTTTTTTTATTGTTTGTTAATTAAATTAAAAATGACCAGGCGTTTTCACTTTAAAGATTAAAAATGACCAGACGTTTCCACAATAAAATTAAAAATAACCAGGCGTTTACATTTTTTTTTAAATAAAAATTTCATATAAATTTAAATTGAAATTTGTAACTTTTTTGGCCTTTTTCCTTTAAGTCACTCACTTTACCTTTAAGATAACGCGTCACAATACAAAGAAAAAAGAGAGAAAATTAATTTTATTTTCTATGAATGAATACTGTTTCATTTTTCCAAAAATAATAAAATTAGGAACATGAATTAGTTTCATTATGTAAAAAAACAATAGAAAAAGTTAAACAAATTTAAATACAATAAAATCTAATCTACAAATTTTTTTCAGCATAATATCAAATAACAATTTATAATCAAATATTCAATCAAAATATGTATAAAAATAATAATAAAAAGCAATATAAATACAAAAAAAAAATATAAAAACAAATAAACAAAAATAATTAAAATTTAAATCATTGTTGAAACTTGAAATGAAAACAACAAAAATCCAATTATAATAAAAAAAATACAAGCATTTCATTCAGTTCAAGTACTTTTCAAATGAAGTACCTTTTTATTTATTATATAATTTTATCGCTTAAAAAATAGAAAATATCGAATTACATTAAAGTTTGAGGGTGAAATTTCAAAAGTATTCACTTTCAAAAAACATGAATTCTGTGAAAATTAGGCGATTTCCCTCCAAAGACTGTAAAACAATTAAGAAGAATTTCTGTCAAAGGTGGATTTTATTGCTTTAAAATTCTGATTTTTGATGGAGATTTCGCTAAAATTTTCCTTCTTCCTTAAATAAAATCAAATGCAATGTGGGTGGAAATGCTATTAAAATTAAAAAAGTCAGATAATAAGATTCAAATTATGGACAATTATAATACGTCATTAATTTTAAATTGGATATTCTTTGTTTTACTTTATAAAAGTTGTTACTTAATATTTTATCATACTTTTTATTAATAGAAAACAAAGCGTTTAATTTCAGAACAAATTTTATAAAGTTCAATATGAAAATATATAATTTTTTCTAATTCAGAGTATGAGACCTCTTCACTTATTTTGAATTAATTTTTTTTTAATGAAAATTGACATAAATAAAACATTTCATCATTGCATGAAATCTCCGTAAAGTGCCTGAAGTGAAATAACACACTTAAAATTATACTCATTCATTAATTCATTGAAAACAAGGAAAAATTTGAATAGCCTAAAAATTCATTCATCAAAATTATTCATGCTTCAATTATTCCAAAAAATTCTAAAATCCTCTGTTGCGTAGGCATGCATTGTGTTCAACAAAAACAAAAGAAAATGGAAAAAGTCTCGTCAGTTAAAAAAATTTAGTAACACGTGTTTCGCATTATATAAAAATACAAAGTGATCCGTTATAAACTTTATTTAGGGTAGTTTGTCTAATAAGTTATGAATATTTTGTGATGATAACATTGATTACACAACACTTTTATTCTTTTCTATTGTTTTTTCATATTCTGTGTTCTTGTTGTTGTAATTTTTATTTGAACCATAATAAAAAAAAATATTTCACAATAAATAACAGAATATACATAAAAAAAAGAAAAATGGGATCTATAAACAACGACAACCCTTTTGTTTACCTTAATTAATTAGTTCAGGCATATAATAATAAAATATTGACATTCAAACTAATTTTATTTTTATTTACCACGCAAAGCCGACACCGAAATAGGTTTATGTCGATATTGGGAGAAGGTTGAATGGAAAAAAGGGTGATGGAAAGGTGGAAATTTATTCAAATATAACAAAATTAGTATCGTTGTCTAATAATAATTCATTCACATTTTTTTATGATTATTATTATTTATCACTTTTCAACTTAATGAATTTTGCGTATTTGTTCAGTGTATAAAGGAAAACGAGTGAAACATGAAGGGGATTGGACTAAAAATAGATAATTTATTTAGGCATTTATTTAATTTATATTTTTCAAACTTCCTTGTATCAATATTTTTATTTTGTTTTTGAGCTGAAGGGTATTTTTAAATTCAATTGATTAAGCTGAATCCAGATTTAGATGTTTATACGTAAGAAAAAATTCACTAATAAGCCTCCATCAAACTTTAAGGTCACCAATCATAGCTCCTGAAAGGTCTATTAAAGCAAGGTCAAGGTCAAAAGAGGAGGTCATTATTCATTATCATTCATGAACCAAAGGCTCAGAAATTCTGATGCAGCACATAGAAATGATAATAGGGTCGTGGGTCAGTTTAGCGTTCGGAATCCCCTGCCGTGTATTTTGATAATTTTTACTAATGGGAAGAAATATAAATAAAATTTCGGATGCCTTTATTTTTTGCTATAAATTTGTACACTGGTTCTTCATGCCATTCTAAGCATCAGTGCAAAAAAAAAAAAAATTCCGTACACACGTTCTCGAGATATCTCGCTTTGAAATTTCGCGAATGGCGCGCGGGGCCATTTTTTGACTTGTGATATCTCGAGAACTACAAAACGTAGAAAAGATTCTAAATATGTTTTGGAAAGATCTTTTTAAAATAATTATTAATTTCATAACTAAATTTCAATTTAAAACACTGTTTTGTCATTTTCTAGCATTGGGACGGGTTCGATTTTTTATTTTTTAACATGATTTTGTAGCTTTTATATGCAGCAATCGATTTATTTTGGTTTTGGTTAGTGCAACCTAGAGTTCTAAAGATTCATAGCCTAAAAGAGCGATTTAATTACATTTTTAATTACAGAACCAGTGTACAAATTTATAGCAAAAAATAAAGGCATCGGAAATTTTATTTATATTTCTCCCCTAATATAAACAAATTTTTTTTTATAATTTAACGATTATAAGCAGTTCTCTAATAGAATCTGACTTTGATTTTGATGTGCAGAAATTAAAATTTTGAATAAAAAGTGCGTGGATTGCGTAATTAATTGAGCAAAAGACGTTCTTAACTCATTAACCGAGACTGATGCGGTTACGCAACACCTTCTTTGAGGTCACTTTTCTCGTTAAAATCAAAAAATTTCTTCGTCAATCTTTTTTAGAGTCTAAATTTAAGATATTTTATAGCAAACGGTTGATTTTTTTAAGACAAATCGCGTTTTTTTCATTCTCGTTAAATATTTCGGTTTATATTTGTGTAGCACTTATACGTATTTTGTTTTTGCTCTTTTTGAAAAAACCTAAAATTTGAAACCTAAAATTTTCACCGAAGAGAAAAGTTTTCATTTTGACCTTAAGAATAAAAGATTAAAAGAACTTTTAATTCAAAACTCAATATCTCAGGAGCGGCGGTTAATGAGTTAAGGTAACAATAGCTGATAACTTGACCCTACGTGACTCTAAAAAATTCCAATTCAAATTTGTTTAATGGTTAAGTTAATGCCAATCTTTTGCTAGAAGAACATCAACAGATGCTTCTACCAAGGCCACTCAATGAGTTCTATTTTGGTCAAGCTTATTATTATTATTAAACATCAACAAAATACAAGAACCTTTACCATAACGGCCTTTCTCCATATGTCATGAAAAAAAAATATTATTTACACAATAAAACTTTTATATTATCATTGTTATCCTTCATAAATATACTTTCCGATTAGTTACTTGTTAAGGTATCATCGAGACATAATCGTTATTGTTATCTTTGTTTTTATTTTACGTTTATTTTTTTTTTGTTTTTGTATTTTATTTTTAAACATGTGTAAGTAGTTGTTTGCACGATCCTTTTATAATAATCATCATACATGTCGTGCGTATCGCACAACTTTTACTTGATGTTATTGCCCAAGGAAAATAAAAAAAATATAATAAGTAAACAAAATCACATATATATATCGTAATACTTTAAATAGTAAAGGCAAAAAAACTGTATATTTTTATTTTTAACATTACATTTTTTTTTTGTATGTTTGTGTATACTTACCATTATAAAAGAACATAAAAGTTACTAAAACGATGTAATAATATTGTATCTTTAACATTATTGTTGATGTTGTTTTTTTTATGATCCTGTAATGAAAAAAAAAGACATTTAAGATAAATGAAAATATATGGTAGATATTATATGAGGATTTACTATGGAATATTTATAAATAGAAGAACAAACAATTGATATGAAAGTACGAGGACATTTCACTGTTTAAATAGTTTGTGGTTCAATGTAATGTAGGTTAATGTCATTTTATACAGAGCTATAAAGTGACGTTGTTGGTTGAAAAATTAGAATTTTTTTTAATGAAGCACCACAAAATAACGAGGAAGATTTTTAATAGCGAACTTAACATGAAAAATGGATGGAAGAGCGAAGTAATCGTTTTAATCTTTGATTCAATCAAAATCTTTAATTTTCGTTCATTTTCCGATTGAAATGTAATCAAATAAAAATTTCTTGCTTCAAGTCAAATATCGTCATATAAAGAAATGAAAACAAACTTTCATGTTTCATCGTAAAATTTATTATTTATATTCTGATTTCTTCGTTCATTCAATCAATAATTTTGTAATCAAAAATTTTTTTTTATGTGTGTGTTTGTATATTTTTTTTCTTAAAGATAAACAATCTTTTACTTTATTGATATTCCATCAAAATATTGCCTCTCATAAATATATATCTATACTTTTTTTTATTATTTTGCAGTCAATTGGCCGATATTTTCGTATGAAATTTCGTTTGTATCGATGCTGTTAATCATTTATTTCTTCGTACATACGATAAATGTTGATCAAATTTTAAGTGTGCCTCAGGAGACCAATGAAATATAGTCGCTTATTTTGTTATGTCTGTATTATTATTTATTTTTGATCAAAAATTCTCATTTATACTATGAAAATACATGATAAAGCTGTCTTATCTGTCTGTTGAATATATGATGATGTTTTCTTTTTTTTTAATAGTAGAATGGAAATTTTTAGGAATGGGAATATTTTATAAATACTATTGCTCAGCTTGAAGCGATTGTAATCTGGTTACAAGTCTGATGATGAAATATAATATTTGGTATGACAATTGTGAAGCAGAATGAAACTGGGATGACAGTCATGTTCTTTTTTTTGTGCGTGTATTTTTGTTTTATTGTAATGAAATATGAGACTTTTGAATTTTATGACATGGTGATGATTTAGGAAGATTTACAATTTTGAAATGGGAGGACATTTATAAGTTAACTGTGTTTTTGTTCTGTAAATTAAAATGAATTGAAGGTGATGAAAATCAACTAAAATAATAAATTTGATTGCTATTTAAATTTATAATGTTATTTAGCAATAGTCTGGTTAGCATGTAACGAGTTAAAATCCTGATTTAACAAGTAAAATGGGCATAAAATCAATATTTTTTATTAGTAATCCAATCACATGGTGCAGAACATGACCTATTTAACACCCATTTTATCTTAAATTACTAAATTCCATCACAAGCCACACCTAAGCCGAATAATCTCTATTTTTTTTCTTCATTTCATTTGAAATTAAATAACACACACACGTACACAATTTCGCATACATGAAAGTAAAATGATCAGATAAAATTTTTTTTCTTTAAATTATATATCGATTTAAAAATGGTATTTTAACAGATATTCCCATCTGAAAAACTCTTTATTTCCATTTTTATATTTATTCAATAATAATTTTACTTATATGTAGGAAATTTTTCGCACTTTTGCTTCTCTGCCTCATAACATTGGCTTTGTTGTAACCCTATATCAAAATACAAATATAAAATAATACCATGATGGCATTAAAAAAAGAACTAAATGGATTTTATAAATTGAGCATCTGATGCATTGGCACTTATTATTATCACAGGCCATACATATAATCAAATGTGATCTTAACACGAACAGAATACAGCTGAAAAAAGGATATTATTATGTGTTATTGTGTATCTAAAGTCCTTCCTATCCTATCCTATCTTGTGCTAGTCCTTTATTATAAAATAATTTTTTTTTTAAATATATTTTTCTTATTACTTTAACACAATGTTTTATGTGTGTAAAAGTGTTGATATTCAGTTTTTGCCTTGAATATTTTCGGATTTTTAGTCGGAATTTCGCTTAGTTTGAATTGGTTTTATCTGAAAACGATAAGGAAAAGAAATGTTTTTTGTTATTCTGAATTATTTATAACCTAAAATGAATATTAATGAGAAAAAGAATCTATAAAGCATGAAAATAGTGATATAAATAGATGAAAAATGGTTCTTTTTTCTCTTATGAATCTTTTTTTTTTACATATAAGTACAATAGAAGTAAACAAACATGAAATATGAGAAAATATTAATCATGAATTGTAGTGTTGATTGCAGTTAAAGCTGAAATGACTTTTAGAATTTAATGTGGCATTTAAAGTTCAAGGATATCCGACATTGAGTCTTAGAGTTTATAATTTACAAAGCAAAATCAATTAAAGCAAAGTTCAAGAGAAATTCAATGGTTCATTTTTGTAATCTGAGAGCCCACGTTTAAGAAAACACAAACTTTTGATTTTGGACTCTTAGAAAGAGAGAGAGAGAGAGAGAGAGAGGAAGAGAAAAAATGAGAAAGTAAAATCTAACCTCATTTAAATCTTTTTACGTCATTTTAAGAATAAGGTTTCTAAAATTAAATTCACGTGTTCGATTAATTTAACAATGAATTTCTAATTAATTTGATTCTACAACAACATTTATGAAATGTTAAATCGTATAAGTCAAGTAAAAGCAATAAAATATGGCTTCCATCAATATAATTTCGAAATTGTTCTTATAAAATCAAACTTCTTAGCTTGGCAATCAGTTATATTTCCGTTCAATCAATTTGAATCAAGTTCAAATACTCAATTTAAAATGTTTTGTCTCCCTTGCTGCTTATAACATGTCAAATATGATATAAGGATAAGAAGTGAAACGCAAATTTAAGAGGGAAAAATTGGAAGAACAGTCATTTTAGATATGATTCGCTTCAAACAAATCTTTCAACAGAAAAAAATTATATTTTTATAATACAAACATACACCGATTGAAATCACATGCATATAGATACCGAGTGTGTAATCAATAAATGTCACCAATATATTTTCCCGTCAACTTCCTTGATGGATCGAAACAAATTTTTCAATTCAATTGAAACATGCAAGAAAAAGAAAATCACACACACACACACACACACACACACACACACACACAAAAGAAGGGAACCAACAGTTCGATATTATTAGATGTCAATTGTGCCATAACGACGATGATAACAACTCAGTGAAAAGACAAATCATTTTACACAAATCCCTTGTGTATTACAAGGATGTGCAATGTGTGTCTATTTATAATATAATATAAAAAGTCAAAGAAAAAACAAAATAAGTGTAAATCTAAAATCACTTGATCTAGAAAAGATCACATGAAGATGACAATGATAGTGAGTAAAGTAACAGTGCTTGAAATGGAACAGAAGTAAAATAAAAAAGACAAGATAAAAATTATTGTGATTTCATGCATGAACAATATCGCACACACACACACATTTAAGTTATGAAATGATTTTAACGTGTGAGTTATATTGAAGGTACTTTAGTGCATTGATTTCTTTATCATATTTTTACATCTTATCTCAACACGATTTTATTATTCATTGTCTTTAAAGTTGTTGATTTTGTGCATGTTCATATGAGTTTAGCATTATAAGCAATTTGGTTTTGAATATTGTTTTATCGATCAAATTATTTGGAAAACGGCTTATTCAGGTTTCTTTATGTGTAGGTTGACACAAGTATTTCTTAACCCTTTCCTTTCAACGAGAAAATGTTCAGACTTTTAAAAATGTTGCATTTTATTACATTCAATTTGAACTAAGACATTTGACATCATTTTTTTTTAATTTGATATAAATTTCATAGACTTTAATATAAAATGTGGCACATTTTTTATTGGTAGGAAAGAGCTAAAATAATTTCATGTTGTGCTTTATTGAAATTTCTGAAAATTATCATAAAATAATGAATTAAAAAAAAAATTCTATTTCTATATCATTTTAAAATTAAATCAACTTTTTAATTAAACAAGCTGTGGTTAACCAAAATTAGATATTTTCCTAAAATTAATTTTAATATTGGCTGTGCAAAATATTTTAAAGGAACACAATTAATAAAAAAAAAGGAAAAATCTTTTTTTATGCCATAGACAAAAAGAATAAGGATCAATAAAAGTTTTTGTCCCAACTTTTGAATACTTTGAATCCTTAAAAAATCCATATCACAAAACATCGAATAAACTTGCACCACATTGTTTATGTTACGGTTGAATGTCAAGTTAGTACAAAAGTAAATCCACAAATAAAATATCTGGATTGTGAAAGTTAAAAAGAGATATCGAAGAGTAAAAGTTTATTTTTTGTCTTGTGATATTTTTGTACAGCTAAAAAAAGAATAAGAAGAAATGTCCCAATTTTTGTATCAAAATCCCTTCACTTCCGTACTTTTTTATAAATATATATTTATTACCCGTATTATCATTCATTTCACTGAACTTTGCAATGTCGAATCATCGTAAAATAGAGAAAGAAATAAGAAAAAAAGGTAAGAAGGGGGAAAATTAAATCTATTATTTATGCAAGAAATTCAAAACCAAAAACATCCCTCTTCATTATTAATTCTTATCTTTTTTTTCACTTTTTACATGACGACCTTTTAATTTTGTCCTACTGATAATTATAATCTAGCATATAAAAAAAACACTGTGAACTACACGTAATTACTTAGTACAGATTATTTAAAACAAAATGAAAATGTCTGTTTTTGATTGCAATACCGTACCAAACTATGTCATGGTTACCGACTGTTATGTCATTTATGGCTTAGTTAAAAAAAGGAAAAAGAATAAAAAAATTCCTGTCCTATTATTAAAACTTTCCTCGCATTGAACTAAAACAAATGCAGGAAAAAGAGGAAAGATAGAAATGTAATGATAAATTTCATGTACTTTATAACAATAATAATAATAATAATAGCACAAGTAGTTTATATTTGAATCAGGTACAGTTCCATGTCATGATGACGCAATAACATAAACAACATATCAGGCAGTCCGCCAGAAATTTAAAAAATCGAAAAATTTCAAACTTTGTTTTTCAAACTGAGTTTGCTCGTTAATAATAAAA